>JAPZVO010000999.1:0-23784 GCA_029962745.1 Echinometra lucunter | reverse complement strand
TTCCTTCCTTTCCCTTCCTTTCATTTTTCCCCGGTGGTTTGATGGATTTTCCCGCTGAAATCCTTCAGGGGGGCACTCTGCCCCCCCCCCGGCTGTTACGCCACTGAGTGAATTCTCTTTCCCCCTCTCTTCCTTTCATTTTCTCCGTTTAGGGGGGCATACAGAGGGCACAGGGGAATCAGGACCTCATTAAAAATAAATTATACAGAAGCGTCATGCCCTGGCTAAGCATTAAATAAAATTAGAGAAATACCCATTACTTTCAAGCATTGGTGTAAATCCAAGGGGGGGGGGGGGTGGAGGATATATCCCCCAACTTTTTGGAGAGGGGAGATGGTGTGTACAAATACGCCCCCCCCCCCTCTCATTTTAGGAAAAAATGATAGTGTAATTAATCAGTTGGTGAAAATTTTCACAAAAATGTTATAAACGACGGTCATAAAGTGGAGTTTCCATTTGAAATGCTCTCAAAAAACAAAAAAGTGGTTATTTTTCGCTCGCTCGCAAAACGAAAGAATTATATGTGTGTGGGGGGTCTGCTCGGGTGAGTAAAGGCATGTGTGTGTGTGTATACTTAAGAGTGAGTTCACGCAAGAAATTTCGGCAAAAAAAGTTGATCATCCCTCCACTCCTCAAAACGGATTTACGCCGGTGCTTTCAAGTCTTTAGTTCTTCAAAATTCAAGCTAAATGACCATACGTACCTTAACCATGGGGGGAATTATAAAACCCCTGTTTTTTTGTTTTTTGTCTTTTGTCTTTCTTTCTTTCTTTTTGGCCGTTAATATGTAGATACTAATTGGAATTTCACTTTCATCCGTATGATATTTTTTCTCTTGAGTCTCCCGCATATTTTGATAATTTTCCCCGGAATAACTTGTAAAGGCCCAATATTGCTTGATCTTCATTCATCATTAGAAACAGCAATTTTGTCATATTCAATGCATACTCCATTGGTCCTTGTTGGATTGAATATCAATGCTGACTGACTTTAGATATTTCCACAATTCAGCAAAAGAGGTGCCGTAGTCAAATGGTTTAAGGTGCTTGACTGGAGGCGCGAGCTAGTCTCGGGGGTTTCGGCGATCCCCAGCACAGCATTATGCCCTTGAGCAAGGCATTTTCATCTACATTGCTCTTTTATGGTACCGTAAACTGGGGTGACTTTGGACATAGGGGTGACTTTGGACACAACAGAAAAAAAGTATTGTTTCATTTTACATTCTTTTCCTTGTGGTATTTCCAGTATTTTTTCTGTATGTTATTTTAGGGGAATGTGTGAATATTATGAATGACTATTGTGCTCTTGTATATTTCATTGCCTTTCATTGTTTTTGTACTTTTCTTTGCAGGGTCCATAAAATGCTTGATTTTTATGGCCGTTGAACTTTTGGTACTCCAGAAATACAGAAGAATGGAAGCTCAAGTCTACTTGCTGGATAGTGAACATAAAGGGATCATGAACCCACCTGTATAGTCTTGATACCTGACCACCCTTGCAAATCTGAAAATAGGTCATGTCCAATTTCACCCCATGATTTGGCTTCACGTACGGGGTGACTTGGACATCAAAGGAGTACCAAATGTTCGACAGCTACGTAACTATTCATGCAGTGCCCTGTTTAACTACACGTTTTCAAATGTGTTCATTTACCATTTTGGATATTTAGGCATATAAGAATTCAAAATATCAAATTTAATTACAAAATCTTGAAAAAAAGTGTGCAACCAAGTGTCTGTTAATGCCCCTTTAAAATGAAAGTTCTTACATGTTTATTGTTAGCAAAATTTTGTAGCTAAAATACCACCACAAAACATATATACATGTACAACTTGTACTTGTAAGTCTATTATTTGGTGGCTGTTGAAAAAAAATTGAACAGATTGGAGTTGTTAAGATTTAAAAAAAAACTGTATTGTAGTCCAAAGCTAACCAGGTGGTCAACTACTAACCGTGCTAATCGCAAGTAACAGGTCCACAGAAAATTCATACAGTGCCCTGCTTAACTACAATTTTTCAAATTTGTTCATTTACTATTTTGAATATTTAGGCTTATAAGAATTCGAAATATCAAATTCAATTACAAAATCTTGAAAAAAGTGTGCAACCAAGTGTCTGTTAATGCCCCTAGCAAAATTTTGCAGCCAAAATACCACCACAAAAAAAGTATGTACAAGTTGTACTTGTAAGTCATTATTTGGTGGCTGTTGAAAAAAAATTGAACAAATTGGAGTTGTTAAGATTAAAAAAAAACTGTATTGTAGTCTATAGTTCCCCCATAAGGAGGTTTACTTTAGACAATTAGCTGTACAGGTGATTATGCAATGGGATATTTATGGTTGTCCAAAGTCACCCCAAACTCCGGGGTCACTTTGGACAAACTTTGACCAAAAAAATAATCATGAAATAAAATAAACTGCAGGGAATTCTATATAACACGATGTCCTCTTTATTTGTACTTGCCAACCCCCACATTACCCATAGAATTCCTCTGTTCATAATGAAGATATTGATATAAATAGTTAAAATTTGTCCAAAGCCACCCCAGTTTACGGTACATCAGAATTAACGTGGTACCTATTAAGCATATTGACACCAACGTGTGCATGCGTGTTGGCTTTTAAAAAAAGGGACTCTTTTCAACACCAAACCCCCCTCAATAAACTAATGAGAACAAAAATCAAATACAAAGTGGGTGAATCCAGGAATATTAAATTTCTGAATAATTGTTACTTGCCTGTGAATAAACATAGTTATATATATAGAGCGTTTCATGAAATGTCTTGTCAGTGATTTTTACTGACAATTAATTTTGCTCTCAGCCAATCAGATGCATTAAGGATTTCAGTAGCTTATAAAGTTGTCAGTATAAATCACTGACATGAGTAATTCATGAAACGCTCCCCAGGCATCCTACTTACCAGGCACCTGCTTGCATTTCTCATTCTCTCCCTCTCTGTATAGCTCTCAGTGCATACTCTTTCATAGCTGCACATGTCAGGGGCCGTGGAACGGTTTTTTGAGGGGGGGGGGGGGCTGACACCCAAACAGGCGGAGTTCAGCGGCTGTATAGGGCTCCTGACGGGGGTTCAGGGGGCGGAGCCCCGTGAATCTCTTGGGTTTTAATTTATTTTTAGCCGAAATGGGGGGGGGGGGAGGGGGAGGCTACAGCTCCAGCATCCCCGCTTCCACGGCCCCTGCATCTTTTTTTCAAATGTTTTGTTCTTAAGGCCACATGTATCATTTTTACTTCCTTATTTTTAAAGATGCAACTCAATTCTCACTCACTCCCACCATGGCAGCCCCCCCCCCCCCCCATTGCTATCTTGCTATCACATTCTTCTTCAACTCACACATTTCTAAAGACATTAGCTAAAAACGTAACAAATGAAATGATCTGTACCAAATCAGAGATTAAAATTTCATGTTATATTTTTATTATACCATGTACATAATCATGTTTCACCTTATTGCATAGGCATCAGAGAACAATAATCGTTTGCTTTCCTCTGTCATTGAAACCTTACTTCCTAGCTGCAACAGCTAAAGTTTACTTGTTATACTGTACAAGTCTTTCAAAGGGAAGTCCAGAATTATATCAAGTTGATCTGAATAATGAAGTGAAACCAAAATGACAAGCAAAACAGTAAAAATTTCATCTGAATCGGATGTAAAAAAAACGGTATTTGGAAGTTTTCCATTGTTTTATTGTTTGTTTGTTTGTTTGTTTTTTATTTCCGTATATAAAAATGACACAAATACATATACACAAAATATAGTGGTCATAGTTACAACATATAAAGTGGTAAAGGTAATGGAGTAAATAAAACATACGGCTGGTAGTCCATAATCAGCTGCAATAACATATTGCTGCTGGTCTTCCATGGAGCCAGTTTACTTGGATGATAGAATGATTACCTTCGTATAGGAAGATGACCAAAAATTTAAAAACAACAACAACAATAAGACCAAAAAAAAAAAAAAAAATACCCATGTATACGTAATCTCCTACAACCTCAATAAATAAATCAACCTAAATAATATCAAGTGTGTATATTGTCTCGTTTGAATTGCATCCCAACCCAGGATAGAGTGTATTTGGGAGGCAGAAGTGTGTGAAAAGGGGTCAATTTTCAAGATTATTCTACCAGCTCTATTCTGAATTTTCTGAAGATGATCAACAAGAGATTTGTTTGCGGATTGCCATACAATATCACCGTAATCAAAATGAGGTAAGATTATAGAGTTATAAATTAGTTTCAGTTCTGACAAATTTACAAAATGCTTTAACCGTGCAATATAACAAACCATTTTGCCCAATTTATGACATAAGTAATTCATGTGACAGTCCCACTTCATGTTTTCGTCCACAAATACTGCTTTCACACTAAGGTACGGTCGCTGCGAGCGGTCGCTGCGACCGATGAAATCATAATGTGAAAGCATTTCATCGGTCGCTGAGTACGGTCGGTGAGGTACTTCAGCGACCGATCGCGACCGATGCAAGCTAGATGTGAAAGCACATCGTACTCAGCGACCGATCGAAATGCAATGACCCCCATACATGCCTACGCACTATCTCTACTTCCGCTTCCGGCTAGGTCAGCTATATACAGCGACCGATCGCTCTGGGCCTGACCAAATTTTGACGGAGGTGTGAAAGCACGTCCGATCGGTCGCTGGGTACGGTCGCAGCGACCGGTCGCAGCGACCGTACCTTAATGTGAAAGCAGTAAAAGACACCAAGATACTTGTAGCTCTTCACTTGGGTCAATATATTCGCGAAATTCGCGACCCATGACGCGAAGTTCAGGACCCGGAATGCAAAATTCATGACCTGGGATGCGAAATTCATGACCCGGGATGCGAAATTCACGTCACACATGACCTGTTGTCGAGCGTACTTCAGGGCCATCATAGTATACATCATAGAGATATCTCTATGGTAACTCTATTATCGGAATGAGATCCTAAAATCTCATTAGGTAACTCCGGCACCGGCCCATGCGCGTACTACAGCTTTTCCTGAGAGTAATCCATCTTAGCGCTCTCCGTTCGCTTATAATCTTTGGTTGTGATCTGGTTGTGATATTGATAGTTAAGTGATCTTTATACCAGGATGTGCCAAGGCCAAGGCCGTACGCAGGATTTTTTTTTTTCGGCGGAGGGGGGGGGGGGGGGGGGGGGGGAGGGGGGGGGGGAAGGGGGCAAGAATATGTTAAAATTCGAAGGAACACGCAAGCGAGAGAGCGAAGCGACCAAGCCGTGAGTGTGTGGGAGGATAGCCTACTCCCTCCCCCTCACATATGGGGGAAGGTTTTTTGTTTTGTTTTTTGTTTTTGCTTTTTTTTTGTTTTTTTGTTTTTTTGTTTTTTGTTTTTTTAGAATTGAAATTGAACACGGTGGAATTTTTGGAAAATTTTCATCCGAGTCTAAAAAGAAAAGAAAAGAAAAGAAAAGGATCGAGCTAGAAATTTCGGGGGGGGGGGGGTGGGGCAACTGTGCACGAGGTCTTGGCGCCATGTGGCCAAGACCTGTTCCAACAATGTCAGCAGGATAGTACGACGATCATCACATTGCTTTAAAGGTATAACCTGACAAATTTATTATGTGACCTCGGACATCACTGAAGATATTCCGAAGATATACTTGCCAACTCTCACGACTCTAGGCGGTAGACTATGTACCGCTTTCTAAGGAATTTAACCACGTCGTTACTTTTCATTGGAAATTAACCGTGCGCTTTTTGATCATTCCCCCGGGTATCATTCAATCGGCAGTTTATTTTGATACCATTTTTGTATAACTTCTCGCTCATGCACACTCGAAAGGATTCTCTTGCTTTTTGTTTTCCCCAAACTTCATATCTCAAAAAATAGATTTACAAACTATACCCTTATGCCTATACAGTGGAATATCAATCATAGTGAAACTTATAGTTTCAGTAATTCACTTATACCCCCCCCCCCCCAAAAAAAAAGTTTTAGGGTCGAGTAGAAAATTAAGTGCCGAAGTATTCTATTTAACAC
Organism: Echinometra lucunter; assembly: GCA_029962745.1. NCBI lineage: Eukaryota > Metazoa > Echinodermata > Echinoidea > Camarodonta > Echinometridae > Echinometra > Echinometra lucunter. Next base: position 17,755 of record JAPZVO010000999.1, on the reverse strand, counting down.
ACTTATTTTCGACTTTATTGTTTCTATCCTCACATGATCATGATAATAATTACTTTGCAGTCGTATGCTCCGATTATTCGTTTGCAAGCCGCGAGCAAAAAACCCCCCTGAAATTAAAATAATGCCATTTTGTCTGTTTAATTGTCCATTTTTTTTTTCTATTGTCGAATGCTGCAAGGGAAAAGCATTATTTACAGTTACTCGATAAAAGCAGCAGTAATTCATTTTGAGGGTTCTTCCATATCACTGCTATTTTCATCCTTTAACCCGGTCCTAAATTTCATTGACAAGCTGTATAATTTTCAATGCATTGGCGAGATCCCACAGTTACTGATTATATTATTTCCAGAAAAGTCGAACTGAATGTAAAAAAATATAATATGAAATGAACATGAATAGAAGAATAATGTGTTTGAATGTCAGCGAGTGTAGCGACCAAGCTTTTGAGAAAAAAAAAGGAGCAAAAATAGGGAAAAATACCCTCTTCAAAATAAGTATGGCACTGTTCATTCTTACTGAGAGCGTTGTGCCCCATATATAGCTGTCATCTGCTCATTGCGTCATACTGTTACGATCAAGTGACCATCCCATTTATTGTTCGTATTACTATTTGAATCGCGAACCCCCGCAGTTGATGTAAGTATAAGTGTGAATAATGGAAAGTGCGTGGATAGGCCTGCAGACTAAATGACATTACGACAGTTGGAAAATTTACTCAAACAACGGACTGCAGGCGAAAAGCAATAGTATTCATAATTTGACATACTTTTCTACTACACTAATTTTATTTGCAAACTTCAGTCTTTAAGCTGTTATTACATTTCCATCAGTATGGACTTTAAATGAGTTCGACTGATAATGGATTTTTAGTGAATAAGTTATAAGGTTTCATTGGGAATTTTTTTAAAAGCCCATACTCTTAGAAGAAATGGTGCTGATTAGAAAGAACCATTTCTTGTCCCACATTTGCAACACTTAAAGGTTCTTCAAAGCACCATTTATAGCCTATATAAGGGTTCTATAAAAGGTTCGAAAGGGGTCTTTATAATCATTATTGGTTGTACAAGGAACCTTTGGGGGTTCTTGAAAAAACAGAGAACCCTTTTTAGAACCCCTTTTCTGTAGGGTTAAATACGGGACAAAAAGGGGTTCTATAACTGGCACATATAGAGCGTGGTGGTCTCCTCTTTGAAGAAACCAACAGAAATTATCATCTTCCTCGAAGCATAACTCATGGAATTTTACTACAAAAAATTTCTAGAAGTTTTGATTAAACATCCAATATTTAAAGTGTATGAAAACACCCTTTCCTTTTAACGCAGATTTGACTGTTACAGTTTTTTAAATTGTTTACTGAGTATGGTTCACAATAAATTATTATACCATTTAAAGGGGGGGGGGGCAAAAGGATCACATCCGATTAAAAACAAGGAACAAAAGTAAAAATGGGAATGAAAAAAAAACAAACTTGGGAACTAGGTTGATTTAGACTGAACTAATATTATTATCGTGAGGTTTCTCTATAATAGCAGAGGGTGGAACAATCACAAAACTATTATGAAATTACGGTTGCAAGAAAGTTGTCATTGAATACAAAATGTCCATAATTAAATGATGATTGTATGATACATAAAATTATTATCTGTCTCAGTAGATGATTCATGAGAATGCTTTAAATAAATAAATAAATACAGCATTTGTAATGCGCCGTCGATCTAGTTAACTATTCTGAAAGCTGTCACGTTTCCTGTGAAATCTTAAATAAATAAAAAATGACAGCGATATCACTCTCTCACGTTAGTCCGTTACACATTTAAGTAAGTTATATGAATTTGAAAAAATATAGAAATTATTAAAAGCTTTACACTCCATATTAGCAGCTGCATGGGTCAATCGAATTTTATTCATCAGGTGGATCCTTCGAAGCAGATGACTTTTGCAGATGACTTTTAAATCAAGGATAATACAGGACTGTGAACCATCCATAAATCAGGAAGATAGAAAAAAATCATTCTGTAGAAATTATAGTTACAGCTCGTTATTCCGAAGGTCCATTATTCCAAAGGTTCGAATACTCCGAAGGGTCGTTATTCCGAAGCTTCGTTATTCCTAAAGTCTATTATTTCGAAGGTTCGTTATTCTTACGGTCCGTTATTCCGAAGGTTCAATTCTCCGAAAATGAAATGGGGTTCGTTAATCCGAAAATGAAATAAGGTTTGTTAATCCGAAAATGAAATATTAAGGTCCGTTAATCGGAAAATGAAATAAGGTTCGTAAATTGAATAACGTAAATGTTTATTTTCGAATTAACGAACCTTATTTCATTTTCGGATTAACGAACCCTATTTCATTTTCGGATCAACGAACCCTATTTTATTTTCAGACTAACGAATCTCATTTCATTTGCGGATTAACGGACCCTTTTTCATTTACGGAATGACGAACCTTCGATATATCGAACCCTATTTCATTTTCGGAAAAACGGACCTTTGGAATAACGAACCTTCGGATTAATGCAGCAAATGTTTGGATAAACGAACCCTATTTTATTTTCGGATTAACGAACCAGCAGGTATACGATATTTGCTTTTCGGAATAACGAACCTTCGGAATAACGAGCAGCACGCATTCTGGTTTTACAAAAGCGGGCTCTTCGTATAGTGCAGGATCGTCTGACTTTTCTCATACTTATCCATGCACGATTTTTTGATCTTAGGACACTGAAGGTCACTAATCTGAATATTTTTCTAGTTGTAGTCTTTATGTGTAAAATATAAAAGACGACCAACTTCCTTCCTCATTTGAAAATTTATCTATCAAACGAGTACAGTACAATTCACACATACCCTACCCATATTTCTGGAAATTCTCACCAAATAAACCCAAAATTAATAATAACTCATAAATCAATAAGGCCTTAACACCATGGCCTTGACTTGTGGAACAATCTATTATTGTTAAAATGTGTTCCACACTTTATTCTTTTAAAAGCGACTTTGAAGAGCAATCTAATATCACTATATTTAATCCACCACATTGATTATACATATTCATTTTATATCATTTATCGATTATTCATCCATTCAAATCACTACTAAATTTTGACCCCACCGCTATTGTACTTGCACTGCACCCTCATGATCTCTTTCTTCAAATTTGTAATTTCTGTTTAGCTTTTTATACTTGGAGGCCGTAATCGATATCAATATTAAGCAACTCGCCCATGATGACGGTCTCCTGCGTTCACAAATTCTGTTAATCTTAAACATGTTAATTTCCTATTTATGTACTTTCTTTGTATTTAGAAGTAAATCATTAATGTAGATGTATAATAATTATGTATATATTTTTCTGTAATAACTGATTCTTCTGTATAATGCTTTTGAACGCAGAAATAATATTAAAACAAAGTTAACGTTGTGTAGCCAGCCAATATCCACAGCAATTGTCAGTGAAAAATGGTGACGTTCGCCCAACATTTAGACAACCTTGGCCCAACGTTAACATAAAGGGGAAAAATACAAATCATTCATCATAAGAAATATTAGTTAAAGGAGAGAACATTAAAGTGAAAACAAGGAGGAGAGATAGAGAAGGAGAGAGAAAGAGGAATAACAGTAAGTACAAGGATTCATGATTTCATGAATTTGCATAATACAATAATATAGGTGTCACTTGTTTGTTGCTTCCTTTTTTTTTTAACCACAAAAGTAAACTATTATGAAGTGATTTTATAAGAAAGGAATTTATGTGGACTGCAGAGTAACTAACTACAAAAAAAATACTGCATAATAATTCACAAATAAACTATGAAAGATTTATATCTAATTATATCAGCTTGATTGTTTATTATTTGTGTCTCTTCAAATTTTGCAAGTCAGTTCCGTTCACAGGATTATGCATCAATAATTCATCACATATCACAATTCAACGATCAGCGATCAATAAAGTATTACATTAAAAGAAAATACTGTTTGCATGCATCAGAATAATACGTTCACATACCAATTGCGGTTTTCTTCAGTCATTTAGGAAGATTGATTAAATCATACTGAGTAAAGTAAACAATTCTTTCTTAATGCACCACTGTCTTTGAGTCCTATTTTCGATGGTGAATTCAAATATTCTGTCGATCACACTTTACCAATACATGCGTAAGCATGAACAACTGACGAAAGTTCTAACAGTCTGAATCGCTTGTCAGCCTTGCTTAAAAAAACGGTTGCGATGGAGAACGCGGTGATCAAGACCTGGTATATCGACGATATAATGGAGACGTCCCGACCAGACAGACGGCATCGGAGACGGAAATACGGACGAGAAGGGCACACAGCCGATGTCCTAGTCAAGAGTTGACAGTCTTAGCCCCAGCTAAGCAGTAGACCAAACTTACGAGGATATCTTGATATTCTGGTTCCTGGTGTTGCGCTGGTGGTGTGCGGTGAGCAGCCGGGAAAAAAAGAGTTCCTAAACATGCTAGCCTGAGAATGCTTGCTAGTGAGGAAATCTCTACCCTCAATTCACACCCAGTCATGGCACAACACGCCAGCCTCTCAAGTATAAGAGGAGGTTAGACACAACCTTTCCTCACCAAGGTTAAAATGAGCTCTCCCTTAATTTTTCTACATACCACTCCCACTCCAGCTTAGAACTCAACACACCCAAAATATTAACCAATCACCTACTAACTTTCCCTGCACACTTAGCAACAGGAAAAACAAAATTTAACTGCATTGCTCGGTCCTAATTAAATGCAAAACAGCGCTCCTTACAAAGCAGCAACCCTATTGATAAAGCATGCCTACACCTGGCTACAGCATGCACATACAAAAGGGCAAGGCATAAAGAAAGAAAATGCTGTAGACCATTCCCTTGCTGAAAAGAAATTAAAGTCATGGTGACAATAGGTACATGATTGCACTATACAAGTACACCAGAATGAAGAGTTCAACATGAAAAGATGGGATAATTAGTTAATCAGTTGTAATCTCATGGAGACTTTTACCAGCGTAGTAAAAGCTCGTCCCTCCTTTGCCACAAAGCAGAAAGAGGGTGGGGAGGCTCTTGTAGAGAGAGAGAGAGGGGGGGGGGGGGGCGGGATAGGTGATACGTATTATGCCCACTAATATTATTATAACTTTTTCACAATTTCAGAGGAAGTGTCAAAATTGTCTCTATTATATCTAGGCACGGATTTCCCCTGACCAGTGTAGGATAAAAGCGGTGGAATTGAGCTTTACACAGTTTTAAAATTGCTTTTTCATATATATATTTATTGATAATTCATTTATTTCTTTATCCATTTACTCATTTATTTACTTATTTATTTATTTATTTATTTATTTATTTATTCATTCATTCATTCTATTTCGTTTTATTGAAACAGGGTGGCCCGTCAGTAATCATGCAAAGTACTGTTTTCCAGGGAGCCCTGTTTGCAAATATATACAAGATAACAATCATGACAATACAAACAAAATCATCATACATGTAACTCATTTCAACTAAAAACAAACAAGAGAAATGAATAGAGGAAATTAGGGAATGAGAATAAATATTAATAGTTTTTCAACGAGCATTTAAAAAGCCTAAGGAACCAAAAGCTGATCGAATTTTATGAAAACTGGAAGTTTTCCTCCCTCCTTCCCATGATAATCTTAGATACCTTGACAACAATAATGACAGATGGTGAAGTGTGCCAAAATTTACAGAAAACTCACACAGGAACACATGGTTCTGTCATTACATACGCATGGTTTGTCATTACGTACGCGTGGTTTTGTCATAACCATAGACATATAATAAATAACGTATGCGTGGTTGTGTTTTTACGTACAGCAGGGGGTGTAACATCAAAAATATAATCAATCTTACGAGTGATATCAATCGTAAGTCTATGGCAAACCATAAAGAGTTACAATTGATTGCAAGATTGATTGTATCTCTTTATGTTACACCCCCTGGTTGTATGATTGTGTCATTACGCGCGCAACGGTTCTGTCGGTAACACTGGTAATGACTAAAAACCACACGTAATTAATGACCGGTTTAGGATAATAGGATTTCATAAAAGTGTAATAAAAACCAAAAGGCCACACGGTACGTTCTGTCGGAACAATGCGTACTTTGTGACGGAACCATGCGTATACGTTATGAAAGAACCATAGGTACATATTTTACCTACGTATGCTTTTGGCACACGTTTTGGCAGTATTGGCCTTCCATATTGCTCAGGCAAAATTATGCGAAGGCTGTGACTATGGTCTTTCGCAGAACTCCGCACTACATGTACTACAAGTAGTGTGTGGAGTTCAGCACAGTCGTTTGACGATCTTTTTAAAAAAGGATTTTAGCTAATAGCTCCATGCTTTAATCTGCATGCATGTGATATACCATATAGTGCCATCAGCAAAGATAACTAAGGGTGAACGACAGGTGAAAAATCGCTTAACATTTTCGCAATATAATATATACCTCCATATTGGAGCACGACTGTAGGGAGTCGTATGAAGGTAAGAAAATAATGATTATTTTTGCCCTTGTGTGTGTGTTAGGGGGGGGGGGCATGCATATGCATGTAGAGTTCTAGCGTGCAAGGTATATACACAATGGTCAAAGAAAATTCTGTCAAGACGATGGAGAAACAGTCAAATAAAGATGTGAAGTGGGGCACTTTCAATTTACCAGTTCAGTATTTCATGGAACCAATAATGGAATTGCTGCTCAGGAGATTTCTCACATGATATCGGTCGTGAAACGGGAAATATTACTTTGTCACTTTATGAATTTTTGATATAAATATCACTTTATATGTTTTCACTACTTATAGTCTTTCCGCCTATCAGCTATTTTATCGAAGAAAAAAAATGTGTAGAGTCGATCAAAAAAATGTCAAATTTTCCACTGAAACTGAATGTTTCTTTCAAGCGTTCATATCAGCTTATGAATATTGCGTTCTCGACACTCGCCAGTACATTATTTGCACCGCGGCAGGGCTGCTGCCGGGGGCTGCTGACGCATGCATGCCGGACAATAAATTCGACGGCAGCGCGATAGTTAGGATCTGGGAAACAAATAAAATTTTTCGGTACCATCCTGTCGACAACAAAGACGACAGTAATCCGAAAAGTTTCTTATAAGCAGAGGGCCAAAAGCAGAAAAGGGGAGGAGGGTGGGGGAGGGGGGGGGGGGGGGGGTCGTTCCACCATCTATACAAACTAAGTAGACCATGCTCATTTTCAAGCTTAAAGCATAACACACAATATTCAAGAGGTCTACCTCAAAAAATTTGTAGCGAAAGCTTCCAAATCAAAGATGGCGTCCAAAATGGCGGCCATATTGACAGAATTTGAATTTTTCAAGATAAAATTAGATAAAAACATCCGATTGCAACAAAATTGGTCTCATCTGAAAGAAAATTAAATTCCCTACAGTTTGATGCCATTTGTGAGTAATGTTGAAGTAATTCGGTCCAGATTTTTAGTCAAAAAGTGTGTTTTTTGACATTTTTTCCCAAAAATTGAAAATTTGCAAAATGCATGATTTAGCATAAATAAAGAAAAAATTTAAGAATTGTCTTGAAACTTTCCAGAAAACTTTCTTGATATTCTATGATCATCTGTAGAAAATTAGAAAGCAATACCATTCTTCGTTCTAAAGTTATGTCTCAAACTTGAAAACTCATATTTCATAATTCTCTTCTTGCATGTGCATGTGTTATATTCCCATAGACTATTATGCATTAACATGCATGTGCCCTGTACAAAAGTGCAGACGTTGATTTTCGCTCTATAAACCAAGTAGGCCATGCTTATATTTGTGCTTATTGACATGTTTGTAACTAAACTTGGATGATAGATACCTTACACAAACTCTAGTGTTAGGCCTATTGGGGAGTCAAAGGTCACATATGTAGGTCAAAGGTCAACTGAGGTCAAATGTTAACATTATCGTGCATATTTCTACTGGGATTGGTAACTTTAGAACCATAAGTCCAATTGTAACCAAACTTGGATAGTAGATGCCTTTCAGGGACATAACTGGTATTTGAGGGTCAAAGGTCATGTATGTAGGTCAAAGGTCAAATGGTAAAACTTTCCTGCAATTTTCTACTGGGGTTGATAGCTTTGGAGCTATGACTACATTTGTAACCTGGATTGTAGATGCCCTATACAGGGTGGCCCAGAAAGAACGGAAAACCTGTAATCATGATTTTGCAAATTTTCAATTTTGGGGAAAAAATGTCAAAAAACACACTTTTTGACTAAAAATCTGGACCGAATTACTTCAACATTACTCACAAATGGCATCAAACTGTAGGGAATTTAATTCTCTTTCAGATGATACTAATTTTGTTGCAATTGGATGTTTCTATCTAATTTTATCTTGAAAAATTCAAATTCTGTCAAAATGGCGGCCATTCGACATTACTCACAAATGGCATCAAACTGTAGGGAATTTAATTTTCTTTCAGATGGGACCAATTTTGTTGCAATTGGATGTTTTTATCTAATTTTATCTTTGAAAAAATTCAAATTCTGTCAAAATGGCGGCCATTTTGGACGCCATCTCGGATTTGGAAGCTTTCGCTACAAATTTTTTGAGGTAGACCTCCTGAATATTGTGTGTTATGCTTTAAGCTTGAAAATGAGCATGGTCTACTTAGTTTGTACAGATGGTGGAACGAACTCAAAAACTAAGCTAGATATTTGACCTTGGCCCTTCGCTTATTAACTGTCTTAACTGAGCTAACAGAAATTAAAGTGGTGATTATGGTGTACTTTCCGCTTATGACCTGGGATATGTCCCGGGGGGGGGGGCACTCAGTATATAATAGGCCTACATGGTGGGTATGTGCCGCGGAGAAGACCCCCATTTTTACACACAAATTTCAGTTCCAAAGCATAGCATTTTCTTCCTGTTGAGAAAAAGAACAAAGGAAACCGTTCCAAAGCATAACATCTTCTTCTTATCGAGAAAAAAAGAAGAAAGAAATCCGTTCCAAAGCTCCCCATGTTTTTCGTTTGGCCGTCCCGGCCGCATTGATCCTTATAATGAGTTTCATTTTTGGTGAAAAGCGGCCCGCACCGTGTCGCAGGTGGGCCAGCCAGTGCTGTCCGACCATCGCCTCTGCGAGAGCGCACTCGGCGCCTGTGCCGCCGGGCTAGGCTGCATGCACGTATGCCCGTTCCAGACCCCCGTTTTCACAAACATTTGTAGTTCCCAAGCCCGTTCCAAAGACCGTCCTTTCCCCAATAAGCCGTTCCAAAGTCCCCGTTTTTGTCTCGCCCGCGGCATATACCTACCACTTTTGAGGTCGAGTGCTCCCCCCCCCCCCCCGGGATATGTGCCCGGGATATGTGAGACACTTTGTTACGGCACATTTTGGTAACAAATCAAAATGTGCATTGTTATGTTACTACACATTTTGGTAACTTCACGGAATTGCACTCATAATATACACCTGTAGTCATTCCTCTCTTTCTTCCCTGCTTTCACACTTAAAGGTACACACACAATCACCCTGACTCACACCAACCATGGACTTTACTGCATCATCGCACACACCATCACACACAGCACAGGCACCCACAGACACCACAGCCCCACCCCCACACACACCCACCCTTACATATTTTTTTTCCATACTGTTTTATTCTGATTTCATCAACACAAACGTTTAACATTTCAATTTAACATATCAAATCAAACAATTTGCACTTTACATTTCATATTTCATTTTTTGAATAACTTAATATAAACATGAATCATAATGGAATCAATTATTATAAAAAAATATCAAGTCACCACTCCCCCCCCCCCCCCTCCGCCCCAACAAAAAAAAAAGTCCATCCAATTTGTACTTTTTGTGGAGGGCGCATACCACACGCATACCCACGCACCCTACCACACCATCGCAGACACAAACTGGCAGAGACGCTCTCAGGGTGGCAGGCACAGCGCCCCCACTTTTTCAAGTCGTTAAAAATGTTCCTCCTTTCTTTCTTAAAAATGCTCCGTTTCACTTGTGATAATGCCCCTTTTTCTTCCATAAGTCCCCCTCATCCCTTAAAAATCCAATTTCTTTTTTAATAGTGCCCTTTCTATTGCAATATGACACCTTTCTGTTCCAATAGTGCCTCATTTATTCCAATAAACCCTTTCTCTACAAATAGCATGAATAGTTTTCCCTGTCACTTCCAAAAGCGCCGGCTTTATAGCTTTCAATTTTATAGTACACTTTTCTTTTCTAATAGTGCCCCTTTCTCTCAGTGTCTCTTCTAATGTGACCCCTTTCTCTTCCAAAAGGCGCAAATGCTCTGTCAGTAGTAAACCCTTTTTTCGAACTATAATGCCTCATTCCCTTTCGATAATGCCCCCTTAATCTTCAATAGCGCGATGATTGGGCATTGCTTCATACATGTCTTGACCATGGTTCACTCCAGTACATAACACCCATGGTTCCAGTACCATGCGTAAAGGGTTTCAGACAAGGAAGAACCATGTGTGAAATTGCTGCACCATGCGTGGCAACAAGGGTAAAAAAATATTGGAGTGTATATTCCTAACAATAATGATAAATGTCACAGATTGTTTTGCTTTTTTGCGATGTATTTTTACTTTTATGCCATTAGTAGACAACTCCTGCTTACCAAGAAGTATTCTTCATCCTTTTACTATAGCATATACTGCCGCCACACCTAACTTTAGGTGTTATTCCGTAAAACTTCCGAAACTTCCACGCTTTGCGCAGAGTGGGAACCGTGTGTGGATTTTTTTTTTTAGTGAGAACCATGGTCTTGACGGTCCCAAATCTCGCATTCTGATATAAAACTTCATTTTTGCTGAAGCGCTCCCTCGCTTTGCTCTTATTCACAAATTATGTTTTAGGCTAAACAACGATTTAGCCTTTATTCATCTTTATAAGATTTTATGGCTTATGTTAATGTTAATGTTATTATTGTGGGTACTATTAGTAGTACTAGCAACAGCAGCCGCAGCAGTAATAGAATTAGTAGTATCAAAAGTATAGGAAACACTTTGTCGCTTCCACTGACATCACGCGTTTGACATAGCACAGTGTATATAGAGCAAAACGTTTTGTTCTTTTATAGGATTTATACGAATTCAGCGAAATGATGATGATCGGAGAAACCAAACTTTTGCGACATAAACTCTATATAATTGGTGACAATTTCAGTGTGGTTGGCCTACCGTTCAGGAGTAATTACAAAGTCTGCATACTCAACGAGTAAAAGTTAAATATTGTATATGGTCTTTGTAATTTCCCTTTTCCCTTGTCTTTAACCACTGTTAAGATATTTAAAATGTTAGCAAGGTGAAGAACAGCATTAGGTGGCTTATAGCATGTGACGTCATCCGCCCCCTTAGCCCCACCTATTTCCCCGGGGTTAAGGTTAGCCTACTTTCTGTTCACACTCAGTTTTACTAAAGTGGAATAGCCCCAAAGATAGGCCTATTATCTTGTCTTGGAAAAAGGGTAGGGTTAGCACGTCAATGCAGTGTTAGGCTGATAGTATGGGACTAACAATATGTGTGTGAACTGAAAAGCAAATTAATAGTCTGGCGTTGGGGTTAAGAATAGTACTGGACTAAGAAAACCGAGTGTAAAAAATGGTATTACTGAGACTTATACATTTTTCTTCCATTTCCTTTGCAGTTCTTTTCTGGACGGCAGCCGTCGCCAAGGAAGCAAAAAAATATCAGCAACAAAGAACTACAATTTTTCTGAAGTACGTCCTGGTGATCAGACAGTACGATGGGGTGCTTAAATCCATTCAGGTTTCTAACTGTTCTCTGGCTGGTCCATGGTAATTTCCATTATTTCTTTTTGCATTAAAAAAAACTAAATCTAGATTATTTCAGAGGGATTATGTATTATTTTTCAGTGATACTCCATGGGAAACACATGACCTTTCATTCACCTATTTCAAATATTCTTTCCAGTTTCTGTAATCGCAGTGTTGTTCAAATTATTTTTGCTGTAATGAGAAGAGATATCCAGTTTGATAGTACATGCAGTGTTTTTCTGCAAGATTTGAATATATGTTATTTTCTTGGCTCCGAAAGACTAAGTTTTGAATCTGAAGAAGGATCCTGTATCATTAGACTAACTATTCTAGTAACATTAAAATACACTTCTTGAACTGTACAGAAATTCTGCTCGGGTATTGAGAAACAATAAAATTTCGTGGGTTTTTTTTTTCCACGGCCCCGTCTCCCAAAACTTGTTATCAGTAGCATCTGCCACATTTTTATGATAAATTTTCTCTCAGCCAATCAGATGCAAGGATTCTGTAACGTTTAACAGTTATTGTAAATTGTTATTGATAACAAATTTTATAAAACGGGGCCCATTAGGTGTAAGAAATAATTTTCTTTTTCACATCCTCCATTTAAGGCTGTCGAAATTGTAGATACATACATTATCAATGCTTTTTGGCTATGAATTCTTGACTGAAAAAAAAATTGTCAAATGAGGCATTGTGGGATTGTCATTGGGCTGAAAATGGTCACATAGATATAAAAAAAACAAAGTTATTGGAAGTTTGCATTCTAGACAAGTGCAGTTTCCTTGTCAATAATACTAGCTCACTTGATTCCCCATTAGTAATGAGTCAATTGGCCCTCATATCATGATGAAAATACTTGCGCCACATCATCTTTACGAGTTATAAGGCAAACACAAAATAGAAATGATTTGATTTATGCTTGATGAATTAATTCTATACCTAACGAAAATCATTGCGTTGCATTGTCTTCAAGAGTAAAGAGTTAAGAGACGCAAATGAAATAAAATAATTTGTTTCATGAATCATTTCTTTACGTAACAATGAAAATAATTGTATTGCATTGTCTTCAAAAGTTACGAGACGCAACTGATATAGAAATGCTTTGACTGACTGAAAAAATTAATCCTTTACATCATGATAAAAATGCTTGCGTTGCATCTTCGAGAGTTACGAGGCGCAAGCATAACATAAAATAATTTTATTTACCTGACGTCGCATCCTCCCCAAGAGTTAAGAAACGCAAAGGAAATAGAATGATTGATTTACTTGAACAATTAATTCTCTCTACCTAAAACTTAAAATGATTGCGTCTCATTGTCTTTAAGAATTCTGAAAAGCAAACGTAATCGAAATGATTTTATTTGTTTGACAAATCCATTCTTTACAAAGCGACAGTGGCATACCGTGGGTCAACGCATGGGGGGGGGGGGCACCGAGTTGAAAAGTGCGTGATCGAAGTATAGATTTAGATATCCAAGGTAGTCTCGGGGACTTTTTGTAATTCATCTTACTGTCTCTTTGTTTTGGAAGAAAAATGTCAAATTGTCTTGTAAGCAAATCACAAAAGTTATCATAAAACGGATTAACATCTCCTCTATCATAAACACAGGACCAGCCCACATTTTCAAGACTAGCACTTAAACGGGTTAAATCATTAGTATTAACACGCCGTCTTAAGGGACAGGCACCTTGCCAATTGGACGAATGGGAAATTGTGTAAGACGTCATGATGGGATAGTGATCGGTTATATCGTACAGAATTTTAATGAATCAGGATGAGGTATGGTATTGGAAAAATATTGTCAATTAACGTGGCAGATAAATTAGCAACCCGAGTTGGTTTGGAGACAAGTGGCAAGAATGAGGCCGCTAAAAAAGTTTCAACAAGCTCGTGCGCGATATGATTGTTAGTAGATTTATATTGAAGTCTCCCATTATAAAACAGTTCTTATTGGTAAATATAGAGCTTCGCAGCAAGTCCGATAAATACGAAATGAATACATTGGCGTTAGAATTCGGAGGTCGATAGACGACACCCACTATTACATTCCTGCCACCGGCTATTTCTATTTCTATAAACAGAGATTCAGCAAAGTCATTGCAAATGGAAATATTTTCATCAACAGAATAGCGAAAGTTATGATGAATGTAGAGTGCTACGCCTCAGCCTGATCTCCCCTGTCTGTTTTTGTTAATAAAGTTATAATTTGTCAATGGAAAATAGAAGGTTAGTGTCCTTGGAAAATCAAGTCTCTGTTAGCCCTATAATAGATAAAGGTTTAGGTGATGGATTATTTAAAATCGATTGCAAATCATCGAAATGTTTATTCAAGCTTCTTATATTCAAGTGAAGCAAAGAGAATGTATCGCATTTAAACTTCTTAACAATTTCGTCAAATTGAGAAACGGTTACGTATTTACAATTTTGTTTCCCCTGATGTTCGGTATAAACTTTCATTCGTTTTGATGGTTTGGCAACAGCACTATTTCCATTAATTCGAAAAAAAAAAATCCTTAAGAAATTTGGATTAAACGAGAGGAAAAGGGGGAATCTCTATTTTCTCAACGATTTAAGACATTAAGTACTATTTACTTTTTAAAAAAATCACAATTGCTTAATCATTAAGACATCATTTAATTATATATTTTCAGGTTCTACTGAAAAGCTCATTCAAGTATCAAACTTAATGGCAATGAATATGACAACTAAGCATTGTTAAATAGTAGTAAGTAATAGGCATGATAGGGGTGTGTATACCAAACGAAGAAAATGCAAATTTTCAAGTTACTATATGAATTAATGTCAGAAAGTTGAAGAGAAAAATATAAAGAAAAAACAATAGCAAAAGAGTGCAAAAAATCAGGGCCCCGTCTTACAACAGGTTACGATCGATTCGGATCAGTTGCAACTTTGCGATGATCTCAACTCCTATCTCTTAAGTACACAGTTGAGATCAGTCTCAAAGTGATTGATCAAAGTGAATGATTCGAATCAGTCGCAACTCTTTGTAAGACGGGCCCCAGGATTCGAACCAGGGACATAAAGTATCGTAGGAAGTGTCGTGTACCACTATACTACGGTTTAATTAGACTCTACACGGAAAGCTGAAAATATACGATAGTCAACAACTTTCAATTGGAAATTTCAGCCCAAGCCCTTCATCTAATTACAAGACGGAAGGCATGTTCACGATAGCGCATAGTCTCACCAATAACATACTAAAAATTGGGAGAAAGTGGACCACAGATGACAGAGGAATTGAAGGCCATTTTAGTGAATGAGCCTGTTCTAGCGGCTCCAAACTTCACAAAGCCATTCAAAGTAGGTGTTGATACCGAGTGATGTTGGAGTATGGGAGCAGTATATTGCTCCAAGAAGATGAAAAAGTCATGGAAAAATCCGTTTACTACTTCTCACAGAAACTCGACCAATTTGAGAGGAAGGATTCAACTATCGAGAAAGACGCCCTGAATCTCGTATACTTGCCCTTCAGCACTTTGAGGTGTACCTAACCAACAGTACCCTTAGTGTTCTTGGAAACTTCAAATAAAAGAATAAGCGACTGCCCTTCCCCCTCGAAAAGTGTACATAAAAGAGGAAAGAATAATGCATCGCCTTCCCGGAAAAAGGCCACTAACGCGCACGTGCGCGAAATGTACGTTTTCGAGAAAAACGCGAATGAAGTTTTGACCTTATTTTGAGCTTTTAGCAGCTAGTGTATTATTTTTCCGTCCTAACTCTCAAACTTTCTGACAGAGCAGGATTTTTTTCTTCAATGATATTTTGTGCTTTTATTGAAAACACTCTAAAGGTTTTCTAATCATTAGCATTTTATCCTTAACGGCTTTCTTCCCGGACCAAAAATGCGCGAGTACGTAAATCCAGTTCCCGGAAAAAGGCCGCTAATGCGAATCGGTCAATGCGCGTAAGCACGTTGAGTGAGGAGGAATTCACGTGCTCGTGTAATTTTGTTTTTTGGCTTATTACGTCATAATGACGTCAAATTCAGATTCGAGAATGGTACGAGAAGAAAGCTTATGACATGCTTTTTTCCATTTCTGCAATGAAAAAAAAATGGCGGGAAAATTGAGAAAAGGTCGCTAACGGCCTTTTTCCGGGAAGCCGACGTGTGATTACTAATGCTCTATCAAGAATAAGAGTGAATTACTCATTTTTGTGAAAAAGTTTGTTATTTGATAATTGTATTCCTCTTTTTGCCGATCCATAGATATGTTTGATAATGATTTTGTTACAGGATGAAAGGCTTAATATGTAGATTATATAAAACAGTTTAAATCTTGAAGAGAACTTATTACGACAAACATGGTAAAGCTTGCTTTTTCCCGACGATGGAGATGTTAAATGATTGAAGAATCTTCTGGAAGGAAGTTATTTACAGTTTTCTTTATGTATTTATGATCATAGAACTTTATAGAAGATAAATCATTATTCATAGTTTGTTGTAACATCTAGAAGAAGGACATTCTAGATTATTTTATAAGTCTTGTTATACTAGCATTTCATTTCTATAAATTGTAACGATGTTTTTAAGCTTTAGGCACAGTTGCATCTGGAAGATACTTGAATACCTGTGTCAAATTTTTGGTATGTTGTGTAGATTTCACTTGACCTTATATTGAACTCAAAGTTCAATAATCTATTCATAACAGAGTCTGGAGAGCTTATATAATTAGTTAATGTACTAATGAAATAATGTTAATGATTTGTTTACAGTCTGGCATAGTAGATAAGAGTCTAGATATTGTTTTCATCCAGAAAGGAAAGGATATTTCAATAGTATTCAGTACTAAATTTGTATAAGCTGGTAATTTCCTCAGATTGTTATAGAATTTGCCCAGTTCATGTAGAAGTTACAGAGTTTTTTTTAGAACAATGGAGTATATAAGAGCGTGGAAATTCTCAATTATAATCACCATCTGATTATATCAACCTGTGGAGAATGCTTTCAACCCCGACTTGGGCATTGTATTGAAGTGGACATTATTTTGGACATCGTTCCCAACCTCATTTCTACATTGCTTTAACACTGTCATCGACTTCGCATTCGAAATCAGCAGGACATCAATCCCATTTCATCTTCGACATTTCGACATCGTCTTCGACATCGTCGTGGACTTTGAAATTAACTGGAATTACCCTGGAATAATTATAACTCAGCACAGTAGACACTTTATCTCCCAGTCTTCTTTACTTATTTGATTTTCACTGTAGCATTTCATGTTGTATTGTAGATAACAGTAGTAAAACATTTCTCATTCAATAATAATTAATTTGTTGCAGATCTTATCGTTTTTCGCCAGACTAATCAAAATACAAGCAATTTCCAGGCAAAGTTTAGGGTGTGATTATGTTTAATGAACGCCGCGGCCAAGAGGCCGATCATCGGGAGATATCGATAACAACATAATTTACAACTTGCTAAATAGCCATGAACATCATAACACAGTACAATGGTGTGACCTATTTTCTTCCTGTCCCATAAAGATGTAGTTGTAAACTGTGTCAAACTTATTATCAGCTAACCGTCTAAACAAACAAGGATTATTCCTGACTTGAGATTTGCATAAACCAGTCACCAACATCTTGTACCAATTCTTTGAAAAACTGATCCCAGTTAAAAGCAATATAATATAACTACTAAACACTTGTAATCTAACAGAGAAATAAATGACTTCACCAAGTCATATCTACACGTGCAACAAATTATATGTTATGGTCTTCCTGAAACAGCTACAGCGTATGACACAAATAAAATATCTGCAAACAATAAAAACAACTTGCTTGCTATCATGAGCATGTTATCTAATTATGCACAGTTAATAACAAAAACAGAACCAATGAATCTTCAGACAGCTCACTAAAGTTTCCACACACATGTGTGCACTTAGACTGTACTCCTTTCACATATAACACACTCATC
>JAPZVO010000998.1:0-23786 GCA_029962745.1 Echinometra lucunter | reverse complement strand
TGCATATTTCTAGAGAGAAACGGGTTGTTATCATTATACATGTACTGGAATCTTATAGCTGTATACAGGCAATTTATATCATCGAGGGAGTGAGCAGTTTGTACGCTATAGGAATATCTAGAGCAGAGATGGAGGTGGCTGTAATAAATCACACGTAATGGTGATATAGAGACATCTTTAGATTACAATGATACTTTGATGAAATGCAACTTATAGGCACAAGCAAAAGCGAGCAAGTTTGGAGAGAGGGAAACCAAGTAGCACCACGGACCCTCTAATGTCAGATTAAGTGCATTGAACTCCACTCTGTCCTTCAGGTTCAGACCATCAATGTCATAGAGCCTGATCACCACCTTACCGTTCTTACGATCAACACTCGCTACATACACCCTGTCCTGCTCATCCACAGCAGCATATAGATAGACACCGCTTGGAGCTTGTAGAGGTTTCCCAGCATTCCCATTCCTGTCGTGGACTGTCACAATGCTTGGTTCACTGTCACAAGAACTTGTGATTATCAAACCGGCTTTGGTTGCAGATGCCTGCCAAGTGATTGGGTGTTTTGTTGGGACAGTGTGTTTGAGTGTGGTTCCTGTTGGATCATAGATGAAGACTTTCTTTTTACCGTTAGCTACAATGATTTCATCTGATGGACTTTTGTTTAGTGTGAGATGAAATCCAGTATCTGTCACCTGGATGCTGGTTGATTTCTTGGAGCCATTGGGAGAATATATGTATGCTTCTGTCCATCCCGTCGATACGCATAACGACCTGTCTTGTTGAAACACAAGATTGTAACACTCCATGTCGCTTGGTATGTGTGTGTACTGCTGCTTATTACCAGCAGAATCAATGATATCTATACCATGTGCATAGTAACCATATCCGATAGCCACACTGTCATCAGAGTACTTGGTCATCCCAAACATACTATCCCTTAGATCCACACACTGAATGATTTGTAACTCTGGATCTGATTCTGAGATGCTCCCAAGAGCAAGTCGAGTATCATCTATAGGCTCCTTCTGTGCTTTCTCTCTTATAACCGCCGCAGAGCTGTGACCTGATTCAGTAGTCTCCTTCACCACGGCACCCTGTGCAGGCTCGAGATCTGGTTCTGTAATTTTCCCGAGATCAAGTCGAGTATCATCTGCAGGTTTGAACTTATTCTTCTGTGCTTTCTTCGTTATGGCTGCTGCAGAAGTGTGATCAGTAGCCTCCTTCAGCATGTCTTTCAGTTCCTCACAAAGCAAGATATGAGCAGACAGACTGTCTGTCTCTAGACAACCTAGTCTGTCATTAGCTACCAGTGTCATTGAACTACAAATACTCTTGATCTTCTGTCGATCTTTTGATTTCAAGACGTCAAAATCGTCATCGAAACTACACTCTAGAGCATCGATTTGGCCGATGAGTTTTCGCTGATTTACTTCAAGTTGCTTGGCCTTGACGCTGTAGGCTTGGCTGACATCTTCCCGTAGTTTCTGTATGGCAATATGTACCTCATGGCGTTGTGCTTCCATATTCTGAATGTTCTTCTCCAGTTCTGATTTCTTAGCGGCACATCGCTGCACAAGGTCGTTCACCTAAGAAATTAAGGTTTAAAAATAAAGAGCGAAGAACTTCAATCAGTAACCTAAATTATAACTATAGCAATTGAGGAGAGGTGTAACTGAGTTTCATCTAATCTATCATGGCTAGAAATTTCTGTTCTAATCAACAGAAGCTTTATACGTACCAAAAGTATAAACACAAAAATGAACTAATACGTGTTAGTATTTAGAAAAATCCGATCTTTATTACGAAATAATTATCAAAGAAAGATGAGGTCTGTGCTGATAAGAATTTGGGTAAATATCATTTATAAATATATTCCCTAAAAATAGTTGGCATTTATGACTTTCTTTTTACACTGCCCCTGAAGTGCAGGCTTATAAAGGATAATGAAATTCTAGGGGGGGGGGGGGTGGGAATCCATTTTATTGGAAAGAGGGGATAGAGAGCAGCAATTATCAAAATTTCCATCAAAATCGGCTACGAAATAAAAATGGTATATGAAAGTTTTAAATGTCTCAATTTACTTTCTATGGTGATCTTCAAATTGGCAATGTCGCTTGATCGCTTGATTCAAACATTCAGTATTTAAAAGGACAATTATGTTTTGTACACAAAATAAATTTCATATTTCTCCCATTATCTCGGAAGTTGCAGCTTGTCTCCTTCTTAGCGCAAGATATATCATAAAAAAATATATATTTTGCACAACGTTATCTTGAGTTCACAAATAGACAAGCAGCATCTTTTGAGATAATGGAGAAAATATGAACTTCTGTGTACAAAAAATATCGAGAGTTGTCCTTCTAAAACTGCCACTTTCAAGCAACATTGCCAATTTGAGGATCACCATAGATAGTAAATTGAGACTTAAACTTTCATAACTTTCTCATTTCGTGAAAGAACCTTTTTTTCAAAATGGTTTCTCCCCAGCTATCCTCTCCCTCCATTAAAATGACATTTCCCTCGGGTTTCATTCTCCTTGAAGGGTTTATCTCCCGTACATTTATTACATTGCACTTTTAATTTTGTCCGGAGGGAGAACAGTATGCAAACATTATTTAATCTGGGAAAGACGAAATGCAATTTCTTATAATCATAATAACATCTGGTCTTGACCAAACCGAATTTTAAAAACTTAATATTAAAATAAAATCAGTCAATCATTCGAGAAATTATGACATCCTGAAAAAAATGTGTAATATCCATTTCGAACCTCGATTCATATTTCCTCTAGAATATGAAACCAAATATGGAATGATTTGTTGCTCGGAATACATATGCATTCTATTGAAGCAGATTACCCGACGAGTTTTTAGTTTATGAGATTAACACCCATATTTAGCCCAAAATCTTAAGACATGCATGACCCATCCCTCTTTCTGTCCACGCAAATGAAAGCACAAAGAGGGTCAGTGAAGGCTTCTTTATTTTGTGAATTAATACTCTCATGCGAAAATCAGTTTCTACATCACTAGATTTAAATTCTTGTAATCCGATTTTCCCTATTCCACGGTAAAAATTTTGGGTTGTAAATTGCCTTTTAATAATGCATTATCATTATTAGTAGTTATATTATTCCATGAGATATTCCTATGCGAAAGTTGGGTTTCCTTTTCTCAGATCAAACTGTTATTAAAAATTCCCTTTTTCTTAAGTTTCAGCTTCATTCTTGTAATCAAAATAGTCAACAGACAGCAAGTTTTGGGAAAGGAAAAAGACCCTCACCTCAGCCTGTAATTCCATCTCGAAGTCTTCCTGAGATTTTATCTTGTGATCACGATGACTGAGGATCACACACTTGAAACAGGCGTGTATCTTACATCCCTCGCAGAACATGTCTGTGTGCTCTTGTTTGTGGATGGAGCACTTCTCAGAGGGGTGGCCAATGCTGACATTCCCCTCGATGATATCCTCTATGGATACAATCTCATGACCTTTAAAGACTACCGTGAGATGTTGATGACAATCAAGGCATTTATCACACATGTAGTTCTGGCAAGTTTTGCAGAATGAAACGGCATCTTTTTGACGTTCACACGCAGTGCATTTTGGACGCCTCTCAAGGACTGCATTAACTCAACCACACTTGGCGTGATAGTCGTCTACGAGTTCATTGACCACCGCACTGGAGGGGAGATCGTCGACACGGTTCGTAGACAATTTCGTGGTCTTCCTGCAGAGTGGACAGACCATGTGATCAAGATCCTGGTGTGACAGGTCATATTTCTTGAGACACTTCCTACAGAAGGTATGTTGGCATGAAGTCAGTAGGGTTGGCTCGTCGAAGATATCAAGACAAAGTGGACATGTCAGGTTCTGTTCAGAGCTTAGAGCTGTCTCTTCTTCAATTTTCTCAGCCATTAATACAGTCAAGTTACCGATTTCTTGCCAGTTATAAACAACAGTACCTGCTCAAATTAAAATGCGTTTTACTTTCCTCATACCTGGTAGAAGTCAGTTGATGAAGCTGAAAACTTTGTAATCTCCTGTCTTGAAAACAACCTCAGCTAGTGTAAGGCAGCTGCCTCAACTGTTCTGATATACCCCTTTTCGTTGAAAATGTGCTTTACTGTATTGAATGCTTCGAAGAGCACTGTATTTCAATTGTTCATCCTGTAAATTTGAAGTGGTAAAATATCACGCTTGGGTTTGAGCGTATACGTCGATATATTAGGCATTGATTGTGTTGTGAGACAGACCATGAATTGAAGTACCTTTGACCTCAAAGACGAGAATGATATTGTCGTGTGATTGTATACAGAGGGCGATATACACATTCATGTAGTTCTCAACTTCGATAGCATAATAGGTCCCAGATCCTCTTTGAATATTCCCACATAATACATGTTAATTGATATTTCTGTAAAAAAAGAGAGAGAAAGAGAAAGAAAAGTAGAAAGGTAGCAAAGGAGAAAAAGAAAAGAGGGAAAGAGGAAGAGGGGCATGATACATGTTGATCAATTCGTTGAGAGTCATTTCACATACAGGGAGAAAAGAAGAGGGGTAACAAAAAAAAAAAGAGAAATAAAAGCAAGAGGAAGGGGAGGAGAAGCATATAATATAGATATACATCCTTTCAGAGTCATGGAAAATATAGACATAGAAAGAAAAGGATAGGGTTATACAATAAGAGAGAGGAATAGAAGAAGGTGAAACAGGAAAAGCAGATGGATAATAATTGGTCGTGTTATGCATAGTGAGGGCGATCGTCCTCACGCACGTGATATAGATCTCAGATCGTCTTCATGATTACCTAATTAATGTCTCTCGTGGATAGTATGAACGCAACGATATAACGTAGATATGGACAGAAATATGTCTTGAAACGTGATGACAAAGGGGAAGCATGTCATCCCAGTAGCACTGACGTTAACACAGCAATATATAACTGTTCGTAACGACAATATAGAAGCAAAAAGAAAAAACAAAAACAAAACAAAGCAAAAATAAAAACATATTAAGCATGACTGATACAGAAATAATTCATCGGAATATGAAAATAAAGGCTATAATAAAGTATGTCATAACAAAAACAAAATTAAGATGATTGATATGAATACTATGTCATTGCAATGTCATTGTTATTTTCTTGGCGTTGATATAGAGTAATGAAAATTTTGATATACTTTGTGATTGACAGTTTACCTTTCATACACTGGAGGGATGACCCTCCCCCCCCCCCCCATCCCGACTACACCTTTTTGCCAGAGTCTGGTAGCCTTGCTATTCGGGGAATTACGTGTAAACTCAGACATAATGTCAGCTTTTGCTTGTTGATATAATATACAAATTAAAAACCATAATGGTCTGTTGTTTATTTCTTTTATATCAACATGTAAAACCTGACATCGTGTCTATGTTTTTTTTATATAAAGAAACCAATCATAATCTGTGTTTATTTATTTTTCGATTTGTTTATTATTCTTTTCTTTCATTTTTGTCTCAGGTTAGACAGAGCATCCCCACATGCCACAGTCTGACAGCCTTTAATACATACATAAGATCATGGACAAACTTGAGCTGATGTCAAATTTTACACGTTGATATATAAACCAATAAAATCAATTCTTTGTTTGTTGATTTGTTTATTATTGCTTTGTTTACTTTTTTCCTGGTTAGACAGAACATCCTCTCATCATGGTCTGACAGCCTTGCTATCCATAAGACAATGGACAAATTCAGACATGACGTCAGATTTTATATAGTGATATGTATAAACCAATAAAATCAGTTCTTTGCTTGTTGATTTGTTTATTATTGCTTTGTTTACTTTTCCAGGTAAGACAGAACATTCCGTCGTGTCATGGTCCGACAGCATTTCTATCCATATTAAAATGGACCGATTCAGATATGATGTCGGCTATTACGCAGTGGGAGAAGAGAAGGAAAAAGGAAATCTTGTTGTAAACGTAGGTGTGCCTTTGAAATTTGAACATTGAATGGACATAATCTAATTCAGTAGTCTAAATTATTTTCATTAAGGTTGTTGTTTCAAGGCAGGATTCCTTGTCACTGTTAAAGTATAACAGAGTTTCTCAATTAAGGCTTGTTCACATATTATGCTATAGTAAACCACAAGAGAAATGGGGGGGGGGGGGGTTAAGTGCACTGGGCCTCTTATTTATGGATCTTATGACACACAGTTATGAACACGCATGTGTATTAGCTCTGTTGTGTCAGTTATTCTCACTTAAATCAATAAAAAAAAGAAAACAACCCTGTTTTTTCCCAAAATTTTACTATGCATGTATCAATGAATCTTTGTAAAACTATGGATATTATTGATACCAGTTTTAGATAAATGTCTGAATGGTGTCTGATTCTTCCATGAAAACTCAAGAATTTGTGTCTTTAACACATACTAATGACCATCATGTGTGGAACTGTATGACCCAATTTACACAAAAGGTTTAGTTTCACCCGTGGTCTACATACACCTCCGCTAATGACTAAAATAGGCAAAAATAAGTGTATAACTTTATAAGTGCATTACTGACCCCCCGCCCCCCCCCCATGGGACAAGATCAGAGTACAAAGTACGCTTATAGAGGTCTAAACCATAGTTTGAATATTAACTCTTATGTAAATTCAGGCCTATGTATCTAGCAATTTTCATTAACCACACTTACATGTTTTATATCTTGATGAGGTATTGTGGAGAAAACTGGGCTATATAAAGCTCGGTGGCTATCATAAATCAAATATCAAGTCTATACCTGTTCTCAATAATAACATATTATGTTATGCAGGACCCGCAGGGAAGATCAGCTGATAAAGCTGAAGGGGCTACCCTGGATAAATAAGGGTTATTATTATTGTTATTATTATTATTATTATTATTATTATTATTATTATTATTATTATTATTATTATTATTATTATTATTATTATTATTATTATTATTATTAATATTAGTATTATTAGTATTATTATTATTATTTCCTTTATACACAACTTGATGTTCTGTTGGTATATTAAACAGCAACAGGACTTCTTCCAAAAATCTAGGGTTATCTGTTCTCTATTCTATCAAACAAGTCCTCTTTTCATTGTTCATTTCTCTTTCTAGTTCAAGACCTTTCGTAGGATGTGAGCTGTCCCAAGCAAGCTTGCCTTCACTGTATCGTTTCAAAGGACACCTCGATTCCTAGATGAGCGAGGAAGCTTCTGTGTCTGGTTGTTACAGTTCCTAAGGCTCCGATGACTATTGGTACTACCTTCGCCTTCACCTACCATATCCTTTTCAGTTCCCATGCCAGGTCGTTATACTTCTGTATCTTTTCCTCCTCTTTACGCCAAGCTCTGCAGTCTCCTGGAATCGCAATATCTATGATGAGACATTCCTTCTCCTTCTTTTTTAAGAGAACGACGTCTGGTCGTCTACCTTGAATAACCTTGTCTGTCTGGATATTAAAATCCCATAAGAGTTTAACATCATCGTTCTCTGCGACAGGCTCGTACCATTTTTCGGCATGGGGTAAACCGTGCTTCTTTGCCAGACCCCAGTGAACTGCAGCTGCTACTCTATCATGCCGTCATTTGTACTCAGTCTGTGCCATTTTGCTGCATTCACTCACCAGATGAGTAACCGTTTCATCTTTGTCATGACACATTCGGCATGAGGGAGATGTGTGCTCCTCAATTATTGTTATTATTATTATTATTATTATTATTATTATTGTTGTTATTATTATTATTGTTATTATTATTATTATTATTATTATTATTGTTATCATATTATTATTATTATTATTATTATTATTATTATTATTATTGTTATCATTATTATTATTGTTATTATTATTATTATTATTATTATTATTATAATTATTATTATAATTATTATCATCATCATTATTATTATTATTACCTCTTTTAAAACATTGAAGTTATCATGCATTGTTGTCACATACTCATATTTTGCCTTAAATATTATGATGCCAGAGTTATCCTTATAAGAAAACTGAAATAACTGATTGATAGATTATTTTTGCAAAATATCTGAAGTTAATCATTTGTTAATCATTGTCAAACTTTTTAAGTGTCATATATTGCTGCCTGAACAAGCTTTTAAAATCTATTATGTATCTTGATCTACCATGTTTTCTTCACAATGGAAATTTCTTCTTTGTATAGAGAAGGAAAGAAATATGTTTTGAAATCCAAAAAATCTGAAATCTGAAAACTGTTTAGAATTATACATTTGATTATATGTGATCAGATTTGATAGCGGTTTTACTAATTTATTAATGAGATGCAAAATATATATACATGCGTTGCTTTAGTTCAATGAACTTGTTAATTGAAACTGTACAAAAAGTGTAATTATGCAAAATTGTTATGAAACCAGACAAACAGGAAAACAAACAGGAGTGAAAACATGTAATCAGCTGGCCCAGGGTTTTTTTTTTTTTCATTTCATTCATTTCGTTTATTTATTTGTGAACAATCCTTGATTCAGCTCAGATTTCCCGACTACATGAAACATTAGCATATAATTATTGTCAGGTCTGTTTGACCATGCAATTATTAAGACATATAATTAACTGAAAAAAAAAGCTGTGACTTTGTTTTGAGAAAATTAAATTCAAAGACTGCATGCCCGCTTTTGACAAGAAAACTAGTTATGCTATGCAAAATGTTTACAATTGATATAAACATAATACAAAGGTCACTCCTGTGATATGAAAAAAATCATGGAGATATCGTTTGTTTAATGGTATACTATGTCCACATGAATTGGTGTGTGGAATGAGATTTGTTTACTTTGACGTCTTAATAAGCCCCCGGTGTAACATGTTACTCAAAAGACTGATTATCAGCAAAACGGGTTACAATTTCCAAAGTACGGCCCAATATATCAAAGTATTACAGCTTCCAATTCATTATGTGTACACTATTCTAGTGTATGTTCATACATAACTATATCAATATTGATTTTTGTTGTTGGAATAAGAACATGATTATATTGTATTCATATTTGTGATTCTTTATTTTTAATTCAGTAAAAACATGTTTATCACTTGGCGATTTTCATTGGTGATAATTCACTTATAAACCACATCCTTTTAATCCAGCCATTTTGTTTGACTTTCTTTCGTCTTTTATTCTTTTTATTCGATAATAGTCTTTTTGATCATGATTGGTTCAGTGTTGTTCACTGTAATTCATTTTCATCTTTAAAAATGATGCACATTGCACTCAATAAAGCATGGTGTATAAGTGCAAACGTAGTAAATCCATAGCTGAAATGACATTAATATTTACTATGTTTACATGTACTGTAATAGAGATTATGATATAGATAAATTATGTTTAGCTATAGCAAAACCAAAAAGATTTCGTTGTTAAAACTTCGATGGTAAAAGTGAGTGAGAGAGAGAGAGAGAGAGAGTAACCAAAAACGAGAAAATAGAAGAAAGACGAAGAGGAGGAAAAGAATATACATGTTGATACATTCATTGAGAGTTATTCAAAACAAGAAGAGAGAAAGGGAGAGGGGTAAAAAAATAGAGAAATAGATAAGGTACATGAGAGAAGCATGATACGTGTAATGTTGATATATTCATTGCGAGTAATGTAAAGTAAGAGAGAACAGGAGAGGGGTAACAAGGGAGAAAAGTAGAAAGGGAGAGGGGTAAGAGAAGAGAGAAATATAAGAGGAGGGGAGCATAGTCCATTTTACATTCAGTGAGAGTCAAGTAAACTTAAGAGAGAAAAAAAAAAGAGATCAAAAGGAGAAGGGTAACCAAAAGAGAGAAATAGAAGAAAGACGAAGAGGAGGAAAAAATATTCATATTCATACATTCATTAAGAGTGTAAAACAAGAAGAGAGAAAGGGAGAGGGGTAAGAAAAGAGAGAAATAGAAGAGGAAGAGAAGGGAGCATAATACGTGTAATCTTGATATATTCACTGCGAGTCATGTAAAGTAAGAGAGAACAGGAGAGGGGTAACAAGGGAGAACAGTAGAAAGGGAGAGGGGTAAGAAAAAAGAGAAATAGAAGAGGAAGAGCAAGAGAGTATAATGCATGTTGATATATTCATTGAGAGTCAAGTAAACTAAAGAGAGAAAAGAAGAGATGAAAAAGGAGAGGGGTAACAAGAGAGAGAAACATAAGAGAAGGAGAGGGAGCATAATACATGTTGATACATTGATTGAAAGTCATGTAATATCAATAACCTCAAAGATAATGTTAGGAGTTTGTAGCCAGTGAAACAGGCCTTGTAGGATTCTACAGTGTACCATGTTTGTTGTGAGGAAAGGTGGAGTTTAGGCAAAATAGAAATAATATCTGAACTTTCCCTTTTCCTTTATGTTCATTTTGAAGGATATGAAAGGAAAAATGTGCCCTGAAAAGGCTTGCTCTTCTGATACATTCGTATTGAAAATTTGATGACAAAAAATAAAAACTAAAAACATTCATACAAATTTAGTGAAGTTAATTGATTTCATGAAAGTCCTTGTGATTATGGTGAAAGTTGCTGTCATCTGATCATTTTGAGACAAAGACGTCGGTCATGCACTCCCATCCTGTCAAAATAGTGACGGTTACACCACCCGTGACTCTATATGCCAATACCCAACAAAGTTATAACTGATAATTTTTGCTTGTTTGTTCTTCTATATATTGTCTTCTTTAATTCAAATATTCTATGTAATATATCCCGCTGTCACTCATTCTCTCTCTCGTTTATTTTCCTCCCGTCATCTCTCAACTCGCTGACGACGCCATTCTTTTCTTCGCCTTCAGTTTCAATAGACATCACAAACGCTTCTGTTTTTATTGAAATCTATCAGTCTTTATTTTTCCACATCAGCCCTTGTGAACATCATGTGACATTTAGAACTTCCTTAACGTTTTGAAAATTTTGAACATTCTTAATATTTCTGAAAAGTAACCTTAAAAAAAACACCCCAACAAACAATTTAAAAAAAAAACACAGAAAAACCAAAAACAACAAATAAGACTAAACAAAACAAAATTCCATAGCTTTTCCCGGAATTTTCTTTATACGAGCAAGCAAGCAAGCAAGCAAGCCCCCCCCCCTCCCCCATCCCCGGGCGTCTTTATTTCTTTACTTCCTTTTCTACTTCTAAATTCCAAGGGTTACAAAAAACTCGTGTATGTGTGTGGGGAGGGGAGGGATTCCCTGTCCCCCCACCTTCCCGACGTCCGCTCATGTTTATGTCTAACTGTTCTTTTGTACTTTATGAATTGATCACAAGGATAAATGCCATTATTATAAAATCTATTGAATGTACATTGGAAGGAATATCATATACATACAGCTGGTGCCCCCTTTAAAAGAATACATACATGTAACACCCGGGGACTTCCACCGAAAAATTAATGTCCACAATGCTAACAATCATAAAATTTGCTGCATGTCTAGAAATATTTGAACTACCACGACAAAATTCTCATGAATCAGTGTGAATCAAATGAGCTTGTCGAGCTGTTTAAAAATTTGATTGTCATATCGTTAGGGCTAAAGGCATGAAGTTTGAGATCATTGTGTGAATCAAATGAGCTTATCAAGCTGTTAAAAAATTTGATTGGCATATCGTTAGGGCTAAAGGCATGACATTTGAGATGAGTTTCAGTCTCATCATTTCTCACCATAAGCTGTTCATATTTGATTTTTTTTTTCGGTTGGGAATTTCAATCTACGGCACAAAGATAACTGATAGGCGGTTGGCATAAGCCATGCATATTTTCAAACAATGTTGTATATAGGGTCAGAAACAAGTGAATAAAAGTGTCGTGTCAATGATACCAAGCTGTCATGTCCGTTGCACTCCTGCTCTCGTTCAGTGGCATATGAATGTCAAGTGTATATCAAAACTATATGCAGTATGTTTAGGGTAAGATAACTGAAAGGCGGTTGGCATAAGCCATTGCATAATATTATTTTCAAACAATGTTGTATATAGGGTCAGAAATAAGTGGAAAAAATGTCATGTCTATGATACCAAGCTGGCTAGCTGTCATGCCAGTTGCACTCTTTTTCTCGATCGCTCAGTGGCAAATCAATATCAAGTCTAATGGTTATGTAGGTCTCTATACACTATGTTAAGAGTATGATTATAATGCTTCTGATAATACCTACGTTAAACCCATTAATCCGCCAATCTTAGACATGACAGTTTGCTCGTTATGACTATTTTTTAGTGATACTGTAGTGTCTTATATGATTCATGGCATACTAATCACAATGATGATACAAGAAGGCATAAACCTTTTACAGCTCTAGTGAACTTATAACGAAAGTCGAAAGGAATATACATGATATATTTTCATATAGAGAACCTAAACACATGATAGACAGATTCATAGACCGTGCTGGTCAATTATGATGATATAAGAAGAAAGCTATCTCTTTACGTGCCATTGCGAGAGTCAGTATGTACTTCTAACATAGACATAAAATATAATAATAATAATAATAATATTCTGGATTTATATAGCGCCTAATACATCTCCAAGAGAGTCTCTAAGCGCTTTACAGAAATATTATTACCCCGGTCATCGGATTCAGGCTTGCCCGCATACAATGCATGCACCTTCTCCACTCCCTAGGGAGCATTCCAGCCAGTCGCCTTTTGCAGGCGCGCACAATGCTAAACAAATCACAATGACTTTCGCATCCTACCGGGTACCCACTTAACACCTGGGTGGAGAGTGGCAAATGTAGATTCACATCTTGCCAAAGGACATTAGTGCCGCGCCGGGATTTGAACTCGGACCACGAGATCTACAGTCCGGTGACATATCCACTAGACCACGACACCTCTACAGAGTAAAGAATAATTTACATGTTTCTAGTTAGGAGAGGTGTGTATACAGGTACTTGATATTATCAATGAAGTGAGCAGTTTGTACGCTATAGGGATTACTACATAATAAACAAGGAAATATGAAGCAAAGGTCCGTATGGAATAGATCTAGAGCAGAGATGGAGATGGCTTTTACAAATCACACGTAATGGTGATGTAGAGACATTTTTTATTATTTGTATGTTGTTGTTTAACAGAATCAGGAACGATCACACTTATTCACAACGAAATTGGAGATGATTAAAAAAAAAATAACCTAATACAAATACAAAAAGTGGCAGACATATAATTCACATAGACTTGGGCAAAATTTCATAGGAAACATTAATTTGCTAATTTTCATAAAATTGGCTACATCCCCAGAAATATTTGTGCGCTATGATCCCTTTGATATCATACAAAAAAAAAGCTTATTGATTTGATTTGACTACATGCCGTGACAGGTGAAGTAATTTTTAGGCATGATTCTGTTTAAAAAGATTTTCCTTTTTTGCAAATTTTTGCACACATTTTGAGCTGATTATTTCTCCCCTAAGCATTTCATATCAGATTTTGTTGCTGTTGAAATTTTGATGAACGTCCATCAAAGGTGCATGTGTCACGGCATATTTTAAAACAATGTATTACAGGGGTCTGAAAAAAGCGGACGAAAGTAATATGATACACAAACTGCCATGCCCATTGCGCTCCTTAATTATACATGCTCAATGACCAATGTCATGTCTAATCATCGTTATCATGTATTATGTTTAGTGCATGATTATGAACCACTTTTGATATGTATGTTAGACTGATAATTCCAAACGAACATGATTATTTTCAAAATGGCAGACACGACAGCTAGCTCATTAATACCCCCCCCCCCCCCCCGCACTTTTTCTAACATGTCTAATGGTACGTTTTGTGTAAAGCGGGCAAAATACAATGATGATACAATAAGGCACACTGTACTTGTAAGAAAGGAATGATATTATGTACATAAATACAGATAATGGACACACGATAGACGGATTCATGGACTATGCTAGTCAACATCTTAATAATGTCTCCTAACATAGACACAAAATATAAGAACACCATATACAGGACAAAGGGTAATTTGCATATTTCTAGAGAGGAACAGGATGTTATCATTATACATGTACTGGAATCTTATAGCTGTATACAGGCACTTTATATCATCGAGGGAGTGAGCAGTTTGTACGCTATAGGAATATCTAGAGCAGAGATGGAGGTGGCTGTAATAAATCACACGTAATGGTGATATAGAGACATCTTTAGATTACAATGATACTTTGATGAAATGCAACTGATAGGCACAAGCAAAAGCGAGCAAGTTTGGAGAGAGGGGAACCAAGTACCACCACGAACTACCTGATGACAGATTAAGTGCATTGAACTTAACTCTCTCCTTCAGGTTCAGACCATCAATGTCATAGAGCCTGATCACCACTTTACCATTCTTATTATCAACACTCGCTACATACACCCTGTCCTGCTCATCCATAGCAGCATACAGGTAGACACCGCTTGGAGCTTGTAGAGGCTTCCCAGTATTCCCATTCCTGTCGTAGACTGTCACAATGCTTGGTTCAATGTTACAAGAACTTGTGATTATCAAACCGGCTTGGGTTGCAGATGCCTGCCTAGCGACTTGGTGTTTTGTTGGGACAGTGTGTTTGAGTGTGGTTCCTGTTGGGTCATAGACGAAGACTTTCTTTTCACCGTTGGCTACAATGATTTCATCTGATGGACTTTTGTTTAGTGTGAGAGTATATCTAGTACTTGTCACCTGGATGCTGGTTGATTTCTTGGAGCCATTGGGAGAATATATATATGCTTCTCTGGTGCCACGCGTCGATACGCATAACGACCTGTCTTGTTGAAACACAAGATCATACCACTCCATGTCGCTTGGTATGTGTGTGTACTGCTGCTTATTACCAGCAGAATCAATGATATATATATCACGTGGATGGTAACCATATGCGATAGCCACACTGTCATCAGAGTACTTGGTCACCCCACGGAAATCTCTCTCTAGATACACACACTTAATGACTTGTAACTCTGGATCTGGTTCTGTAATTTTCCCGAGATCAAGTCGAGTATCATTTGCAGGCTTGAACCTATTCTTCTGTGCTTTCTTCGTTATGGCTGCTGCAGAAGTGAGATCAGTAGCCTCCTTCAGCATGTCTTTCAGTTCCTCACAAAGCAAGATATGAGCAGATAGACTCTCTGTCTCTAGACGACCCAGTCTGTCATTAGCAACCAGTGTCATCGAACTACAAATACTCTTGATCTTCTGTCGATCTTTTGATTTCAAGACGTCGAAATCGTCATCGAAACTACGCTCTAGAGCATCAATTTGGTCGATGAGTTTTCGCTGATTTACTTCAAGTTGCTTGGCCTTGACGCTGTAGGCTTGGCTGACATCTTCCCGTAGTTTCTGTATGGCAGTATGTACCTCAAGGCGTTGTGCTTCCATATTCTGAATGTTTTTCTCCAGTTCTGATTTCTTGGCGGCACATTGCTGCACAAGGTCGTTTACCTGAAAAAAAATAAACGTTAAAGAAAAAAAAAGTAATAAAAGGAAGCTGCTTCAATAATAATCGAATAACGATTGAACAGAAGTGTAACTGGATTTCCTCGAATCTATGGGGGAAAATTACATGTACCGAAAGTATACGGTAATTTACTAAAGCACGTTATTATTTGAAAAACCCGATGATTATATTACGAGATAAAATATCAGGAGGGAAAATGAGGTCTGCGCTGATAAGATTTGTTAATAATCGAAGGATTTGGGTACATTTACTAAGTATTACTTGAATTTCTTGAAAATATGTGGTATTTAAAAGAAATCATTCATGAATTTTTATTTTTACACCATTCCTTTAAATAAAGGATAGCTACGCCTATTGCTGTCTGCATGGTCCATATTATTTTGTACATTATTATTCCATTATTTTACTTTGAGGGAGAGAGGACAAGAAAATCTCAATATAGGAAATCGACTGGTAATCGAATTGCATATAATTTCTGGTCAGGATCAAACCCCTCGCTTCGAACACAAAGAGAATCAATGAATCAAATGATTTTCTATTATGTTCCAAATCTTTCCTCACAAAGTTCAGTGCTCTACAGTTTGCCCCCCCAAAAAAAGATAAATACGATGGGCTTATAAGTATCGATAATGAAAGAAATCATTTTGCAATATGAAAAATTATTTTAAATTATGAAATTATAACTATTCCTCTATCAGTCAGTGAAGGCCCAATCTAATTCTGTCCAATAGTCACGAAGAAATACAACTATTTGAAACGGACGTCATAGGCACGGGCGGCGCCGGGTTATTTTGATAGGGGGCAAGATGACCCATAGGTGAATTTATTGACGCTTTTAATGAACAATAGGAGTACTATATAGTTGCAAGCCCCATGCCTTTCTTTCCCCACCTTCTTCTTTCTTCTTCCTCCTCTTTTTTCTTCTTTCTCCTCCTCCTTTTCTCTTTTTTTAAAAATCATTTGAAAAATCAGGGGGCATTCGCTCCCTGCCCCCCTCCCTGTAACGCCGCCACTAGTCATAGGTCCTTCCCGTCCAAGCTTGTTCATATGGAGAACTCAAAGCACAATGAACAATCCCATGATCCCTTTAAATGGTTTATAAAGGAAATCACTGTTTTGGTTTAATTTGCTATATGATTGCTATTGCAGTGGTGTATCATCACCAGATCATAGTTAATTTATTATTACTGTAGTCCAATAGTAAGGAGGGTTAGAGAGTTTAGTAAAGGGCGTCATCGGTCACTTTATTCCATCTTTTATCAATAATTTCCTTGGCATCCACAAAATCTAAATATCTTGTTTACCATGTTCACCTGTTCACAGGCTGGAGACTAGTTTACAAATCCATTCGAATTTATCCATACTATTTCAAAAACGATTGTCCCGGATTGTGTTTAAAAAAACAAAAACAAAAAAATAGCTTTAAAGATCAAAAGAAGGCACTAATGAAATGGTCTCATAATTTTGTTTTGAGCACTGAATTTTATGACTTACAAATGACCAACATCTTCACAACTCTGAAAACTGCTCATCTTTACTCATTCATGATTTATTTTGTTATGGAAAGACATATCCATTTCCCTTTATTTGCAACAACAACAGCAACAACAACAACATCAAGAATGAACTATGACAAGAAATAAACTGTTTTCATCACAACCAGAGCACAAATAAAAAGAAAATATTGATTACCCTTGCGGAAAAAAAATCAAAAAAGAGTGTGATTTTTCCATAGTGATTTGAGGGTCCCTTTTGTTCAAACTTGGACCTTTACAAAAAAAAACAACAACAACAAAACTATTTCTTTGTGACTACTGAACCGAATCAGACGGGGTCTTCACTGACTGGTAAATAAATTATGATGGTTTCATAATCTACATTGACTTTTTATATTGCAAACTAATTTTCTTTCATAATTGATTATAAGCTCATCGTAATTTCTTTTTGGGACAAACTGTATAAAGACACGTACTGATAGCATACAGGTTTATGGAATAATTCAGTTGAGTCGATTCTGTGATCTGATTGCTGTATTCAAGAAAAATTAATCATCGAAAAGTGATTAGGTCTATGAATATATTTTGAAATTTTCAATACCTGATATTATGTGTTTTATATCATACGTCATTTTTCCAATTGTCACCATTGATATCTTCTCTTCTTCTTTTTATAGATTATGGGAAGTTGATACAGTGTGTTTCTTAGAAAAGAAACCCGTTTTTTTCCATCAATCACTAATGAAATGATGATATCCTGATAAAATTTGTTTTTGTAATATCACTTCCAAAGGCAAGTTCATCCTCTTGACTGTTATGATATTATTTTGCTGCTCAGAAATGAATTCTGCATTGACATGATTGAAGTAGTGTCCGCTTAGAATTTAGTCTCCCACAAATGAAACTACCGCGTATATCAGAATTTAGTGAAGAAAGAGATCTTTCACGATGATCTTTTTTTTTCTTTTTCATTTCAATAGCCGACGATTTTTTCAGTTTATGGCGAGATTAAAGCCCATATTTAGCCCAAAGTCTTTGGACATGCATGACCCATCCCCCCCCCCCCCCTCCCACCCCTTTCTGTCAACGCAAATGAAAGCACAGGGAATTTCAGTGAAGGGATGTTTACTTTGTATATTAATCCTCCCATGCAAAAAAAAAAAAGTTTCTACATCACTAGATTTGAATTGTAATAATCCAATTTTCCCTATTCCACGGTCTCAAATTTTGCGTTGTATACCTTTTGATAATGCATTATTAGTAGTAGTACTTGTTATTCCATGAGATATTTCTGTGGGAAAGTTTGGTTTCCTTTTCTAAGATCAAATTGTTTAAAAAGTTCCTTTAATGTTCATCTTTCATCTTTGTACAAGTAATTGAACGAGTCAACAGATAGCAAGTTTTGGAAAAAAAGAAGAGGACCCTCACCTCAGCCTGTAATTCCATCTTGAAGTCTTCATGAGATTTTATCTTGTGATCACGATGTCTGAGGATCACACACTTGAAACAGGCGTGCTTCTTACATCCCTCGCAGAACATATCTTTGTTCTCTTGTTTATGGATGGAGCACTTCTCAGAGTGATGACCAATGCTGACATTCCCCTCGATGATATCCTCCATGGATACGATCTCATGACCCTCAAAGCATGTAAGATAATGATGACAATCCAGGCATTTATCACATATGTAGTTATTACAGGTTCTGCAGAATGAGACGGCATCTTGGTGAAGTTTACAAGCAGTGCATTTTGGACGCTTCTCAAGGACCGCATTAACTCCACCACACTTGGCGTGGTAATCGTCTACGAGTTCATTGACAATTAGATTGGTGGGGAGATCACCGATACGGTTCGGGGAGAACTTCGTGATCTTCCTGCAGAGCGGACAGACCATGTGATCAAGATCCTGGTGTGACAGGTCATATTTCTTGAGACACTTCCTGCAGAAGGTATGTTGGCATGAGGTCAGTAGGGTTGGCTCGTCGAAGATATCAAGACAAAGTGGACATGTCAGGTTCTGTTCAGAGCTTAGAGCTGTCTCTTCTTCAATTTTCTCAGCCATTGATACAGTCAAGTTACCGATTTCTTGCCAGTTATAAACAACAGTACCTGCTCAAATTAAAATGCGTTTTACTTTCCTCATACCTGGTAGAAATCAGTTGATGAAGCTGAAAGCTTTGTAATCTCCTGTCTTGAAAACGAACCTCAGCTAGTGTAAGGCAGCTGTCTCAACTGTTCTGAAATGCCCCTTTTCGTTGAAAATGTGCTTTACTGTATTGAATGCTTCGAAGAGCACTGTATTTCAACTGTTCATCCTGTAAAAGTGGTAAAATATCAAGCTTGGGTTTGAGCGTATACGTCAATATATTAGGCATTGATTGTGTTGTGAGACAGACCATGAATTGAAGTGGGTTTTCCCCACGTACCTTTGACCTCAAAGACGAGAATGATATTGTCGTGTGATTGTATACAGAGGGCGATATACACATTCATGTAGTTGTCAACTTCGATAGCATAATAGGTCCCAGATCCTCTTTGAATATTCCCACATAATACATGTTAATTGATATTTATGTAAAATATGAGAGAGAAAGAGAAAGAAAAGTTGAGGGGTAGCAAAAGAGAAAGAGAAGAAAGGGGAAGAGGAGGAGGGGCGTGATACATGTTGATCCATTCATTGAGAGTCATTTCACATACAGGGAGAAAAGAAGAGGGGTAACAAAAGAAAGAAATAAAAGCAAGAGGAAGAGGAGGAGAAGCATATAATATAAATATACATCCATTCAGAGTCATGGAAAATATAGACATAAGAAGAAAAGGATAGGGTAATACAATAAGAAAGAGGAATAGAAGAAGATGAAACAGAAGAAGCAGATGGATAATAATTGGTCGTGTTATGCGTAGAGAGGGCGATCGTCCTCACGCACGTGGTATAGATCTCAGATCCTCTTCATGATTACCTAATTAATGTCTCTCGTGGATAGTATGAACGCAACGATATAACGTAGATATGGACAGAAATATGTCTTGAAACGTGATGACGAAGGGGAAGCATGTCACCCCATTAGCACTGACGATAACACAGCGATACATAACTGTTCGTAATCACAATATAGAAGCAAAAAGAAAAAAAAAACAAACACATTAAGCATGACTGATACAGAAATAATTCATCTGAATATGAAAATAAAGTCTATAATATAGTATGTCATAACAAAAACAAAATTAGGATGATTGATATGAATACCATGTAATTGCAATGTCATTATTTTCTTGGCATTGATATAGAGTACTGAAAATATTGATATACTTTGTGATTGACAGTTTACCTTTCATACACTGGAGGTATGAACCCCCCCCCCCCCCCCCGACTACACCTTTTTGCCAGAGTCTGGCAGCCTTGCTATTCGGGGAATTACGAACAAACTCAGACATAATGTCAGCTTTTGCTTGTTGATATAATATACAAATAAAAACCATAAGGGTCTGTTGCTTATTTCTTTTATATCAACAAGTAAAAGCTGACATCGTGTCTATGTTTTTTTTACTTTTATAAAGAAACCAATCAGAATTTGTGTTTATTTATTTGTTGATTTGTTTATTATTCTTTTCTTTCATTTTTTTTCTCAGATTAGACAGAGCATCCCCACATGCCACAGTCTGACAGCCTTAATACATACATAAGATCATGGACAAACTTGAGCTGATGTCAAATTTTACATGTTGATATATAAACCAATAAAATCAACTCTTTGTCTGTTGATTTGTTTATTATTGTTTTGTTTACTTTTTCCAGGTAAGACAGAGCATCCCCTCTTCATGGTCTGACAGCCTTGCTATCCATAAGACAATGGACAAATTCAGACATGACGTCAGGTTTTATATATTGATATGTATAAACCAATAAAAATCAGTTATTTATTTGTTGATTTGTTTATTACTGCTTTGTTTACTTTTTCCAGGTAAGACAGAACATTCTGTCGTGTCATGGTCCGACAGCATTGCTATCCATATTAAAATGGACCGATTCAGATATGATGTCGGCTATTACGCAGTGGGTGAAGAGACGGAAAAGGAAACCTTGTTGTAAACGTAGGTGTGCCTTTGAAATTTGAACATTGAATGGACATAATCTAATTCAGTAGTCTAAATTATTTTCATCAAGGTTGTTGTTTCAAGGCAGGATTCCTTGTTACTGTTAAAGTATAACAGAGTTTCTCAATTAAGGCTTCTTCACACATTATACTATAGTAAACCACAAGAGAAATGGGGGGGGGGGATTAAGTGCACTGCCTCTTATTTATGGATCTTATGACACACAGTTATGAAAACGCATGTGTATTAGCTCTGTTGTGTAAGTTATTCTCACTAAAATCAATTAAAAAAAGAAAAACAGCACTGTTTTTCCCCAAAAATTTATTATGCATGTGTGAATGAATCTTTGTAAGACTATGGATATTATTGATACCAGTTTTAGATAAATGTCTGAATGGTGTCTGATTCTTCCACGAAAACTCAATAATTTGGAACTATATGACCCAATTTACATAAAGGTTTAGTTTAACCGTGGTCTACATACACCTCCGCTAATTACTAAATAGGCAAAAATAAGTGTAATAAGCGTATAACTTCATAAGTGCATTACTGACCCCCCCCCCCCCCCCCCCCCCCCCCCCCATGGGACAAGATCAGAGTACAAAGTACGCTTATAGAGGTCTAAACCATAATTTGAATATTAACTCTTATGTCAATTCAGGCCTATGTATCCAGCAATTTTCATTAACCATACTAACATGTTTTATGTCTTTGATGAGGTATTGTGGAGAAAACTGGGCTATAAAGCTCAGTGGCTATCATAATCAAATATCAAGTCTATACCTGTTCTCAATAATAACATATTATGTTATAATAGTAATAATAATAGAGCATACTTATTAAGCGCATAATAACTGGAGAAGTTCTCTATGCGCTTTACAATAATTGGTGCAAAAGTGCATAAGACAAAATATGAATATCATAGCAAATACAGGACCCGCAGGGAAGATCAGCTGATAAGGCTGAAGTGGCTACCCTGGGTAAATAAGGGTTATTATCATTATTATTATTACCTCTTTTAAAACATTGAAGTTACCATGCATTGTAATCACATATGAAGCCGGAGTTATCCTTATAAGAAAACTGAAATAACTGATTGATAGATTATTTTTGCAAAATATCTGAAGTTGATCATTTGTTAATCATTGTCAAACTTTTAAAGTGTCATATAACATTGCTGCCTGAACAAGCTTTTAAAATCTATTATGTATCTCGATCTACCATGTTTTCTTGACAATGGAAATTTCTTATTTGTATCGAGAAGGAAAGAAATATGTTTTGAAATCCAAAAAATCTGAAATCTGAAAATTGTTTATAATTATACATTTGATTATATGTGATCAGATTTGATAGCGGTTTTACTAATCTATTAATGAGATGTGTTGCTTTAGTTCAATGAACTTGTTAATTGACACTATACAAAAAGTGTAATTATGCAAAATTGTTATGAAACCAGACAAACAGGAAAACAAACAGGAGTGAAAACATGTAATCAGCTGGCCCAGGGGTTTTTTTTTTTTCATTTCATTCATTTCGTTTATTTATTTGTGAACAATCCTTGATACAGCTCAGATTTCCCGACTACATGAAACATTAGCATATAATTATTGTCAGGTCTGTTTGACCATGCAATTATTAAGACATATACTTAACTGAAAAAAAAAGCTGTGACTTTGTTTTGAGAAAATTAAATTCAAAGACTGCATGCCCGCTTTTGACGAGAAAACTAGTTATGCTATGCAAAATGTTTACAATTGATATAAACATAATACAAAGGTCACTCCTGTGATATGAAAAAAATCATGGAGATATCGTTTGTTTAATGGTATACTATGTCCACATGAATTGGTGTGTGGAATGAGATTTGTTTACTTTGACGTCTTAATAAGCCCCCGGTGTAACATTTTACTCAAAAGATTGATTATCAGCAAAACGGGTTACAATTTCCAAAGTACGGCCCAATATATCAAAGTATTACAGCTTCCAATTCATTATGTGTACACAACACTAGTGTATGTTCATACATAACTATATCAATATTGATTTTTGTTGTTGGAATAAGAACATGATTATATTGTATTCATATTTGTGATTCTTTATTTTTAATTCAGTAAAAAAAAACATGTTTATCACTTGGCGATTTTCATTGTGATAATTCACTTATAAACCACATCCTTTTAATCCAGCCATTTGTTTGACTTTTTTTCACCTTTTATTCTTTTTATTCGATAATAATCCTTTTGATCATGATTGGTTCAGTGTTGTTCACTGTAATTCATTTTCATCTTTAGAAACGATGCACATTGCACTCAATAAAGCATGGTGTATAAGTGCAAACGTAGTAAATCCATAGTTGAAATGAAATTAATATTTACCATGTTTACATGTACTGTAATAGAGATTATGATATAGATAAATTATGTTTAGCTATAGCAAAACTAAAAAGATTTTGTTGAAGAAACTTCGAGGGTGAAATTTAGAG
The DNA here is from genome assembly GCA_029962745.1 of Echinometra lucunter. Lineage (NCBI taxonomy): Eukaryota > Metazoa > Echinodermata > Echinoidea > Camarodonta > Echinometridae > Echinometra > Echinometra lucunter. Next base: position 251 of record JAPZVO010000998.1, on the reverse strand, counting down.
AGAGAGAGAGAGAGGGGTAACCAAAAACGAGAAAATAGAAGAAAGACGAAGAGGAGGAAAAGAACATACATGTTGATACATTCATTAAGAGTTATTCAAAACAAGAAGAGAGAAAGGGAGAGGGATAACAACAGAGAGAAATGGAAGAAAGAAGAGGTGGAAGAGAGCCACATAATACATATAATGTTGATACATTCATTGAGAGTTATGACATGTAAAACAAGAAGAGAGAAAGGGAGAGGGATAACAAC
>JAPZVO010000997.1:0-23808 GCA_029962745.1 Echinometra lucunter | reverse complement strand
TTTTTTTTTTTTTTTTTTTTTTTTTTTTGGTTTTTGGGGGGTATTTTTAGGTACGCTATAGGTCAAGTGAATCAGTTTGTAAACCCTGGAAGGATTGCACTCAAAACCATTTCAGTTTTCGTGGTTTGGGTGATATTGTGTTGGGTTTTTTTGCGCTTGACGAAAATAAGGCCAAGTAACTTTATTCTTAGTTTCTCGTCAGTACATTTTCAGATTGCTGGAGAGGGTGTCTATGTTATTTTCAGATTGCTGAAGAGGGGTGATATTCAATACTGTATTGAAATCATGAAAATCTAGTCCGTCACTTTTGTCACAAGATTGTGTTTTGTTTGTGTGTTTCATGCCTATGAGCCCTTGAGAGGCTAATTTTTTTTTTTTAATGCATGATATTAATGATTTATTTTTCACTTAGTTTCCCAATTATTGTACTCACATTAATACTGATTTCATTTTAGAACGAAAATTTAAAATAAAAGAAAATCGAGACAGTCTGTAAAAAATAAGGGGAAAGAGGAGGAGACGAGAAACCAAAGTTTACTTGTCAGTATTTCGCCAAAGGTGCTGATTGGATATGGGGCGTATACTGGCGTTCAGACTGAACACAAACGTGGAATAATCACATCAAACCAATTTTGAATCCGTCCGAGTTTAGTAAAATCTGGATGGACTCTGTTCTCATGGATTGGGTGATATTGTGTTGTTGTGTGGTGTTGTTTTGTTTTTTGTTTTGTTTTTTTTTTGGTTTTTTTTTTTTTGGTTTTTGTTGGGGGGGGTTTGCGCTTGCCGATTTGAAATAAGGGCAAGTAAAATTTATTCTTAGTTCTCGTCCGTATAATTTCAGATTGCTGGAGAGGGGTGTCTATGTGTAATATTTGATATTCGATATTCAATACTGCATGAAAATCATGAAAATGCTAGTCATTTCAGTTAACACAACTGTGGGGCGGGGGGGGTCAGTCTTATTTCAATGAGCCCTTCAGAGACTAAGAATATAAAATGCATGATATCACTGATTTATTTTGTCACCTAGTTGTCCAGATGTACCTCACATTAATACTCATTTCATTTTAGAACAAAAATAGAAATAACAAAAGAAAATCGAGACGGACTGAAAAAAAAAAGAACGAGGAGGAGACGACGAACCAGATTTAAATTTTATTTGGGCCAAAAGTGCTGATTGAATACGGGCGTATACTGGCATGCCGACGTGAACACCAACGTGCAACATTGCAACATAACAAGTTTTGAAGCCTGGGGTTCAGACATGGGGTCACATAGCCCAGTTAAGGTTCGACGAAGGAAAATAAAGAGACAGAGAAGCCGAGAAAGATGGGAAGAGAGAGAAAGGGAGAAAGAGGAACCTGACAAAAATAAACGTATGACCTGTTGCCATTTCTTTATTTTAAAGACATTACCAGTGGGTCTGGCTAAATCAGTTTTCATTCACCGAGTAAGACCGGGGCAAATACCCCTTGCCCCATTATGTCTGAATCTTTGCTCCTCTACTGTGTCTGACAGTTCTTAAATGATTTCAATGATTTAAGCTGACAGTATGGTACCAGTTGTTTTTGTTTTTTATGAAACATTTTTGGAGGAGAAGGGGGCGGAGAAGTAGCAAAAAGAAGAAGCAGAAGAAAAGAAGAAGAAAAAGAAGAAAAGAAGGAGAAGGAGAAGAGAGTGATGAGGATGATGAAGATGAAGAGAAGAACAAGATCCACAAAAATTTAAAGTCACATGCCATTATTGTTTTGTTGTCTTGAGTTAAATTGAAAATTGAAAGTAAAGATGCATGAATAACAATGTTAAGAAGGAGACCTCTCAAGTTTCAGTATCAGTAGAACACATTTTTGTTTCCTGAAAGTATGTAGACACACTTTCATCACCCCCATTTACTTTCACATAATGCTAGCAGGAGAATTGACCATTTATCGCCTTTTGCCCCAGCGCTCATGTCACTGAATAAAGGCCCTCCATAAATTTGACTGCTAGCTGTCAGGAAGGGCTCACCTCTGAAGCGTTGAAGATCCTACTTTTATTACAAAAACACTAATCTTATGTCAGCAAGGTTTTATAATGATCTTTCTTTTTCATACATGACATCATCTTTGATACAAACTTGGGGGATCCCCATCACAAGTTAACAATCGGACGCTTTTAAAAAAACGTTTCATGTAGGTTTTTGGGACGTGTTTTTGAAAACGTTTTAAAAACGTTTTTCTATGGAAGGCTTCAGACGTTTTAAAAACATTTTATTTGGACATTCAGAAAAACCTTTTTTAAAGTTTAACCCCCCCCCCCAAAAAAAAAAAAAAAAAAAAAAAAAAAAAAACCTTTGAAAAATTTGCTTCTAAATGAAGGACCTCCAGAAACGTTCAGGAACTTTTTAAGAACCTTTAAAAAAGTCCATCAAACGTTTTATGAACGTTTACAAAACGTTTCTCAGAATGTTAAAAAACCTTTCTAGAACTATTAAAAAAACCTCACAGACGTTGTAAGAATGTCCAGAAAACCTTTAAAAATTAGAATAAAAATAATAGTTTTAATATGAAGTGAAACTCTTTCAGTGCAATCCACTTATTGGACTATAATCCTATCCTCCTGTAGAGCACCGAAGCGATGACGTCACAAAAAACTTTTTTTTTAATTTCAGAATTTCTGATACCATGTCTCGATGGCGCATGATGAAAAACATCCACAGCCCAAATTTTATGGGAATCTGCCCCTGGGGACCCGATATGAGGCCACATGAATACCTACCTAGCCCCAGTGAAATCAGTGTAAATTGGCCTGGTTCTAAACAGTTATGAACCAGGTCAATTTACACTGATTTCAATGAGACAAATTAGGCATTCATGTGGCCATATCTTGGGCCACTGTGAACCGATTCACGTCAAATTTGGTGTGTGGAGGTTTTTCATCATGCTCTGCCGGAATATAGTCATGAATCATGAAAATGCTCGAATGCAAAAAACAAAACTTGATGACGTCACACTTCGGTATCTCTAATCCTAACAACTTCATGCTATCTTATCCCACCCTATCTTATCCTAAACCCATCTACTGACCTCTCGTCGGGACTTTCCATATATAGAGACCAGATTGCAATAGATTGCAAAAAATAGTTGAAGATTACACATTTTTCAGTTCAGACCTAGAAATACCTCTTCAAAATGCATTTAGGACATTATTAATGTAAATACATTTTTCATTATAGTTCAAATTGAATTGTCAAAATAGATTGCCATTTATCCTTTTCAAAATATGATTTTGGTCAATTATGGTCTTTTGTGAATATTCATGAACCATGATCGATTATCATGATCATTGTCCAACTTCTCAACGTCTAAAAAAGTTTTTAAAATGTTCGGAAAGAAACGTTTTGTTAAGACGTTTTAAAAACGTTTTAAAAACGTTCCACGAGATGTATGTTCACAATGTCTCATTTGGAACGTTTAAAAAACGTTTTATAAACGTTACGAAAAATATATTTTCGACAAATGGTAAATTTTCATTTGGACGTTCTTAGAACGTTTTCAAACGTTCGTTTAAGGACGAAGACCTACGGACCTAGAAAAAAACGTTTTGAAAAAGTTTGGTGTCTGCTGGGATGATATCTGAACCGATTTACAGGTCTGCGCCCTTAAATATTGCCGCATTTTGTTTAGAAACATTCAGAGACACTAGAGTGACAGCATTTACGCGTAGGCTGAAACAGATGAGATAGCCAGCAGAGGGTGAAGGTTAACGCCTCTATTTAAAAACGTTAACGAACAAACAACAAAAACCCTTTTCAGCGACTGAATTTTGTTTAACAGTTAAGGAGAGTGAGAAAATTATGATGCATATACCTGTATTTTTCTTGACCTTGAATGAACTATCAGACCAAGACTATAATGGTGCTATCAGATAGTGCCCAGCAGAGCCCTTTATACAGAGTTTGGGCATATCGGTGCGTGTATTGTTTTGTTCGGCAAGATAGAGAAACAAATAGCAATATAATTCAAAATGCGAGAAAGCAAAGTGAGCGAGCGCTTACAGGTTTTTCTGTTTTCCTTTTTTTTTTCCTCTCCACTTTCTTCCTTTCTCTTTCCTTCTCTATCTATTTTAAGGGATGAACAGGGGCCATGTAATTTTTGAGAGTGAATTATTGGGCTATCATATTAATACAGGCCATCCCCTCCCCACCTAAAATATTTGGGGGGATACACATGAATATCCCCATCACCCCCCCCCCCCCCGCCGCCGCCGCCGGGGGGGGGGGGGTCGACAAGCATGCACTTGACCTGTAGCGCAACTCTTCGTAAAAACCTATGCATCGCACAAATAAAGTCATTATGACCTGTGCAGGCCACTGAAGAAGGACTTGTGGAATACAACTCGAGATCGTGATCTGGGACTAGGGTGCATCAGCTGACAGGAAAGTGTCCAAAAGTACTGAGTATATCCAGAACTATGATGCTGATATTCGTAATTTTGACCGCCTTTTTGGCAAGTGGGACGGCAAACAATGTGACATTTCACAAGGTGGATGAACCGATAGATGACCACTACATCATCGTGATGAAGGTTAGAGTATTCTCCTACGAATGGTATCTATTCTTTGAGGAGGGACCACTCCGTTTATTCATTTATTTATTTATTGAATATATTTATGCAGGTATAAAAGATCAGCAACTAAACGTGCTGTTTTTCATCAATGTCCTGCTAACAAACACTGAAAAAATAAAATGCAACATAAATCATAAAAGTTTAGTAGATAAATCTGCGAGGTAAAGTAATACATAAAAAGTACAAAGAATATGTAAATATTTAAAAAATAATATGTAATTAAGCATTAATGCCTTAAAGAGGATATGACCAAAAAGGAATATTATCAAGTATGTCTCTTTATTAAATGATAAAAATAGTAATATAATTATAGTAGTACGTGTAATCAATTTATCCACAAAAAAAAACGGTAAAGGGGAGACTCTTTTGCGAGTAGAGATATCAACAAATGATTTAAGTTTGTGAGACAAGTAATTAACTCTATATCAAATCGCTTAATAATACAAAGAAATTTCTCGGAAATTTTGGTAGGATAAGATAACTACAGCCTCAAAAGTGTATAGTATTAGTAATAGAAGGAAACGAAAAATTAAGGGTAAACAGAAATAATAGTTATAGAAAACTCTTAAACTCTTAGGAGTGGATATCCTCTTGCAAGTAATAGAATCCACTCTTAAAGAGTGAATCAATTTTAATTCAATTGAAATTATCATTTATTTCCTTCTCATCGGTACAATGTGTAAAACGAGGTATAAATAACAATATTTATAATGCGGTAAACATAGAGTACAATACAGTAAATAATTCAGAAAATAGAAGGAGGCGAAAACCCGGAAAGCAAAGCTTGTGTTGGGAACGCCCATGATAAATGAATGCAAGTTACTGAAAGAACATTAAAGTACATGAGTACTGAGAACATATAATACGATTTGGCGTGGCAATTGAAAATTTGCTACGGATTCGACTCCAAAGCCGAGCTAATGAAAGGCTTGGCCTCGATCGGTCTAAGGCAAAAATGTGCTTACAACAAAATTTATTCCGGAATTATAATTTCATCCAAATGCCCATAGGATAAGTTGACGATGATAATGATAAGTGTATCAAGATGATCATAACGATATTAATGAAAATTTTGATAATAACAATATTGGTAATAGTATGATGATTATAAAAATTATAACAATAATGATATCAATAATAATACTAATGATAATACTAATAATACTAATACAATAATGATAATGGTAATAATCATGATTATGATAATAGTTGTGTTATTAAAAATAATTATAATGGTACTAATAATGATGATAATAGGAAGGAGAATACTTTTTGAAGTGAATTTATACAGTGCAATACAAACTACACAGTCTCTCTAGGCACTTTTCAATGTAAATGCAACAAACAAGTAATTTCATTCTTAAAACTCCTCACAATTAATAACAATTGCACAGAAAAAAAAAACACTTTTAGAATATGATAGCATAAGAAAAATAATAAGGATTGTCTTGTTTACCCAGGGAAGCCTCATCAGCTTCAGTGCTGTCCTTCCTGGGGGCCCGGCAAATTATTATTACCCCAGATTTGCTAGGTCCCCCATTTATACACCGGGGTCAAGTGGGACAATTATGGTACAATATCTTGTCCAAGGATCTCTTGAACATCTTATATAAGAGTCAAGAGTCTTTACTCACACTAAAAACAAAATCATTAAACAAGTTTCCCTTTCCCTTTCCCTTATATACTTATTTCTTTGTTTATGGTATTGATTTGTAACGTTTGTTTTCTGTTTTTGTTAATATATTTAATGTACTCGTTTTGCCCGTATAATCATCTAACTTTCAGGGGCTTGCACCTTACAAGCTTTGCTTTTTTAGCGTGCCCCTCGGTTTTACTCTTTTTTCTCGGCCAGGCCAACTTATTTTGTTCAGTATCTCAGTAATTCTGTTCTTTCTTTACAATATAATTTCATTATGAAAAATTACTTTGTCTTTAGCAGATTACTGAATTTATATATTTGCTTTGTATTATGTTTATTGTAAAACGGAAAAAAAATCAAATCAAATCAAGTCAAATCAAAGGGAACATAGTGAACCAATCACCAAAGAGATTTTGATGTGTATGTTAGCATGGTTAGGGATTCCCTGTCACTATATTCCTTTTTTTTTCAAAATATGAGCGTTGAATGTTGATTCTATAAAGAAATATCGGGAGTTCGCATACTTCAAACTATTATTAAAGCAAATAGTGAGGTAGACGAGTCGACGTACGCCCACTCGCGGGCATACAGGATCGATCAGCAAGAAAACGCCCCAATTGTGGGTTTTTATATTATCCTTTACATTCTTCAAACTCTTTAACCGTTGTTCCGTGGAACACTGTCAGGTAAAGTTATTTGGGGATTATTTCATCGGTATTCCCTCTACATTTTTTTTCCGGGTGACTGGTGAACTTTAAGCCACAGGGGTGAAAAGTCGGTAGTTTTCAGTTTCATGATGAATTTTGTTAAACTTTCGTGTTTCCTACTTAGAATTTAGATATAAAAGGTACATAAATAAAGGGTATATAAAGAATATAAAGAGGAAAATATTCAAAATATTCCATGAAATAAAATCAGTTATTATGTCCATATTTGTAAAACATGAATGACACATTTTCAAAAAGGGAAAAGGCAAACTCCTTTTATATCAATGGATCATACAGTACGTGACAACTTTCATCGAAACCTGAAGCGATTTACCAAGTTTTCGAGCGGAATTCTTTTTGGGAGTTTTAGTAAGCACATTAACTGATAATCGTGGATGTTTAGGGAAAGAGATTAACACATTTGTAAATCATTCTGTTTAATTAATGATCGTATTTTAAAGCTATTTACATATTTTGTTCATCTCTCTTTTTGTCCTTAGCCGGGATATGACGTGGTTCCGATCCAGAATCTTATCCTGGGTGATCGTTCGGGTATCTTCGATGGCGCAACTATCAAGCACACCTACACCAAGGCCATCAACGGCTTCTCGGCTGAACTCTCGAAAAAAGCTCTCGAAAAGGTAATACGGTTAAGAGAAATTTGTTAAACATTTTTAAGCCAGCAAGACATGCGTCATTCCGACTGCGTCACTACCTGATACAATCCGGCATGTGAGTGCAAGTATTACCCATAGGCCTATGCTATTTTATAGCACAATGCTGTTTTGTTGAAAGCTCTTGAATCTCACGCCAGAAGTCCTAGCTTCGATTCTTGCTTACGGTCTACATCCTTGGACAAAGTGTTTTGCCCACCTTTTTCATGTTTATATATCTCGACCCGAGAGTAAGTGGTTAGTTGGCATGATGGTGGGGGTAATAATCATTGCAGGACACAATTTTAATTTATTGGATCATAAATAAAGCTAAGTCGATTGTAACTAGGGACAACTCCAAAATTAGATTTAGGAATTATCATCATTAAGATAGGACGTCGGACGTCCTTTAATGGTGCCCGACAATGTGTGACGCTTTACTAGTTTCATGCGACCAGAAAGATCATTTGGGTTTCAAGTTGTTCGGGAGGATTCTAAAAAAACTGCAGCCCTGTGTGGATTTGTTAATGTTGTTTGGTATCCACCTGTCATAAGGAATGTCAGACGTAATGAGTGAAATGTACTTCCACTGATCGAAATAACATCTATGTAAACCCTACAGCCTTAACTCTTCTTTTGAACCAGTGATTCTGTGTCTGTAAAGGAGCTTTTGTTAAGACCCTAATAAAGTCAAGATTCAAGAGTTCAGGAGTTCGTTTTTCATTTACAAAAAGAAAACATAAATAACAAAAAAATTGGAAAAAGCAAACGTACATAAGTATACATATTTTTTTTTCCTTTTTTTTTTCTTTTTATATTTGGAAATGAAAAATACACTCTTGAACTCTGAACTCTTGAAGTCGTTGGTTACCCGATAGTCCCCGGGACAAGATTTCACTGTTAAACGACAGAAGGGCAAAAGCTATTAAATGCATTGTCCCCTTCACCTACCTCCTGGAAAGCTCATCATCATATATTCCCACACCCACGTTCTACTAGCCTTAAGGGCAAGCAAGAGTTATTTTGCAGTGTACTATAGAGTTTCGCTGAATGAATAAATCCGGTATCAGCGAATTACGGCGCAATGCACATATTGCTCAAAGTCTATGGAAGTGAGGTGATAATAAGGTTTTTTCGTCAAGACTTGTCTTTATAAATATCCATGAAAACCGATAGTAGGTATAAGATAATAGCGAGCACGGTTACCGACAAGTGCCACTTTCTGGTGCGTTGGTAAGGTAAGTGCGCCCTCACTGAGGAGATTCGTGGTTTGAAACTCGACAGTAATTGTATTAGTATTAGGGTAAGGGTTAGGTTCTGGGTACTAAATTTTCTTTTGCTAAATCAAAAATGAGTTGAAACTGTGAAAAACTGCAAGTCCTATACTTGCAGTCTATTTCAATGTCTTCAAAACGGGGTTTCGGGCTCGCTTCGTTACCAAAATAAGACGCGTCCGGCTCACAGAGGCGCCATTATAACGTCGATACATCCTCTCGTGGCAAGTTAGCCATACACATACTGATAAAATTATTGTTTGCACTATTGATTTTAAACCGAAACCCTGCCGTCATGACGTGCAGAAGATAGTACCAGTCACTTACGCAGGTCTATAGCGTCAGCAAATGACTCTTCATGTTAGTCAGGCCTAATTTTGCAAGTAGTTTCAGGAAGGCCTAAAAATTTCATCCGCGTTGTCTCACGTTTTCTCCTTTTAACTAGCTGCTAGGCAGGGAGGAGATACAGTACATATCTCAAGATGGGTTTGTCCGGACATCGGCAGTAGCCTCGTGGGGTCTTGACCGCATTAGCCAGCGAAAGCTGCCGCTTGATGGAACCTACAGTTCTAAGGGTAAGATTTTCATTTGAAATTGTTCTTATGGCTACGGAAGCTCAAAAGTACCCCCAGAATACGAGACGAGAAGACGAGGCAAGAAGACAAAAAGACAAGATCCTCATTCGCGTCAAGTCGACTTCTTCAGGACGAGAAGACAAGAAGACAAGATCATGAATCCTGTCAAGTCGACTTAATGAGGATGACATGACAAGAAGAAAAAAAAATCCTAGATTGCGTCAAGTCGACTTGATGAGGATGACAAGACAAGAAGACATGATCTCGAATCTTCTCAGGTCGACTTGAGGGTGAGATATGACAAAGAGACAACATCCTAGATGCGTCAAGTCAACTTGATGAGGATGAGAAGACAAAAAGACAAAATCCTGGATCTCGTCAAGTCGACTTCGTAGGGGCGAAATGACAAGAAGACAACATCCTGGATCTCGTCAAGTCGACTTCGTCAGGACGAGAAAGAAAAGAAGACAAGATCTCCATTCACTCTGTATTAGTTAGGGTATGTGCATGCTCGTGATTCTTCTTATCTTCTCGTACTCATCAAGGCAACTTGACGAGATCCAGGATCTTGTCTTCTTGTCTTCTCGCCCTGATGAAGTCGACTTGATGAGTTCCAAAATTTTGTCTTATCATCCTCATCGAGTCGACTTCACAAGATTCAAGGTTTTGTCTTAATTCTTGTCTTATCGTCCTGACGAAGTCGATTTGACGAGATCCAGGATTATGTCTTCTCGTCTTTTCATCCTCATCAAGTCGACTTGACGAGATCCAGGATTTTGTCTTCTTGTCGCCTCATCCTCATCAAGTCGATTTGACAGTATTCAGGATCTTGTCTTAATTCTTGTCTTAATTCTTGTCTCATCGTCCAGACGAAGTCGACTCGACGAGATCCAGGATGTTGTCTTCTTGTCTTTTCATCCTCGTCAAATCGACTTGACGAGATCCAGTATTTGGTCTTCTTATCGTCTCATCCTCATCAAGTCGACTTGACAGGATTCGTGATCTTGTCTTCTTGTCTTATTGTCCTGATGAAGTCAGCTTGATGAGTTCCAGGATTTTGTCTTCTTACATTATCATCCTTATCAAGTCAACTTGACGATATCCAGGATCTTGTCTTCTAATCTTCTCGTCCTGACGAAATCGAGTTGACGCGATGCAGGAGTTTGTCTTTTTGTCTTATAGTCCTCATTAAGTCGACTTGACGAGAACCGGGATTTCGTCTTCTTGTCATCTCATCCTCATCAAGTCGACTTGACAGGATTCATGATCTTGGCCCCCTTGCATAAAAAAGTTGCAATTAAAAAATTAAATGCAAGTCCCATATACTCAATTGGTTGAAAATCAAGTTGCGTTTAATCGCAGCTTTTTTATGCAAGAAGACCCTTGTCTTCTTGTCGTCTAGTCCTAAACAAGTCGACTTGACGAGAATGAGGATCCTGTCTTTTTTTCTTTGTATCTTGTCTCCTTGTCTTCTTGTCTTCTTGACTCCTTTTCTCGTCTTCTCGACTCGTCTTCTGGGGGCACTTTTTAAGCTTCCGTATTTTCGGTCCTGCTCACACCGTAGGCCCACGTGTGTTGACGCGTTTTACGGAAGCTTATAAGTGCCAACCAGATAACGAGATAATACGGAAGCTTAAAAGTGCCCCCAGAAGCCGAGATGATTTAGGACGTGAAGACGAGAAGACGAGACGAGAAGACGAGAAAAAGAGTCAAGAAGACAAGAAGACGAGGCAAAGAAGACAAGAAGACAGGATCCTGGATCTCGGCAAGTCGACTTCCGCAGGACAAGATGACAAGAAGACAAGATCCCGGAACTCGTCAAGTCGACTTTTGTAGGACGAGAAGACAAAAAGACAAGATCCTGGATCTCGGCAAGTCGACTTCTGAAGGACGAGAAGACAAGAAGACAGGATCCTGGATCTCGGCAAGTCGACTTCCGCAGGACAAGATGACAAGAAGACAAGATCCCGGAACTCGTCAAGTCGACTTCTTCAGGACGAGAAGACAAAAAGACAAGATCCTGGATCTCGGCAAGTCGACTTCTGAAGGACGAGAAGACAAGAAGACAGGATCCTGGATCTCATCAAGTCGACTTCTGAAGGACGAGAAGACGAGAAGACAAGATCCTGGATTTCATCAAGTCGACTTCTTCAGGACGAGAAGACAAGAAGACAAAATCCTGGATCTCGTCAAGTAAATTTCTGTAGGACGAGAAGACAAGAAGACAGGATCCTGGATCTCATCAAGTTGACTTCTGAAGGACGAGAAGACAAGAAGACAAGATTACAAGTCTTGTCAAGTCGACTTGATGCGGATGAAATGACAAGAAGACAAATTCCTGGATCTCGTCCAGTCGCCTTCTTCGGGACAATAAGACGAGAAGACAAGATCATGTATTTCGTCAAGTCGACTTCTTGAGTACGAGAAGACAAGAAGATTAGATCCTGTATCTTGTCAAGTTGACTTGATGAGGTTGAGGGGATGAGATGACAAGAAGAGGAAATCGTGATCTCGTCAAGTCGACTTCGTACGACTTAGGTCTAGATCGTCTGACTTGTAACAAGTGATCACTTTTAAGCTTTCGTACCTAGTTATTCACTGCAAGGGTATAACTACGGAAGCTTAAAAGTGCCCCAGAAGCCGAGATGATTTAGGACGTGAAGACGAGAAGACGAGACGAGAAGACGAGAAAAAGAGTCAAGAAGACAAGAAGACGAGGCAAAGAAGACAAGAAGACAGGATCCTGGATCTCGGCAAGTCGACTTCCGCAGGACAAGATGACAAGAAGACAAGATCCCGGAACTCGTCAAGTCGACTTTTGTAGGACGAGAAGACAAAAAGACAAGATCCTGGATCTCGGCAAGTCGACTTCTGAAGGACGAGAAGACAAGAAGACAGGATCCTGGATCTCGGCAAGTCGACTTCCGCAGGACAAGATGACAAGAAGACAAGATCCCGGAACTCGTCAAGTCGACTTCTTCAGGACGAGAAGACAAAAAGACAAGATCCTGGATCTCGGCAAGTCGACTTCTGAAGGACGAGAAGACAAGAAGACAGGATCCTGGATCTCATCAAGTCGACTTCTGAAGGACGAGAAGTCGAGAAGACAAGATCCTGGATTTCATCAAGTCGACTTCTTCAGGACGAGAAGACAAGAAGACAAAATCCTGGATCTCGTCAAGTAAATTTCTGAAGGACGAGAAGACAAGAAGACAAGATTACAAGTCTTGTCAAGTCGACTTGATGCGGATGAAATGACAAGAAGACAAATTCCTGGATCTCGTCCAGTCGCCTTCTTCGGGACAATAAGACGAGAAGACAAGATCATGTATTTCGTCAAGTCGACTTCTTGAGTACGAGAAGACAAGAAGATTAGATCCTGTATCTTGTCAAGTTGACTTGATGAGGTTGAGGGGATGAGATGACAAGAAGAGGAAATCGTGATCTCGTCAAGCCGACTTCGTACGACTTAGGTCTAGATCGTCTGACTTGTAACAAGTGATCACTTTTAAGCTTTCGTACCTAGTTATTCACTGCAAGGGTATAACTAGTATTATGATGACTGAATCTTCGGTTCGGTTGAGAAGGAGAGCGACTCTGCTTCGCCTTCGTCGACGGAGCTGACAAGATCCGGGATCTTGTCTTCCTGTCAACTCGTCCTCACCAAGTCGACTTGACAAGATTAAGGATCTTGTCTTCTTGTCTCCACGTCCTGACGAAGTCGACTTGACGAAATACATGATCTTATCTTCTCGTCTTCTTGTCCCCAAGAAGGCGACTGGACGAGATCAAGGATTTTGTCTTCTTGTCATCTCATCCACATCAAGTCGACTTGACAAAACTTGTAATCTTGTCTTCTTTTCTTCTCGTCATTCAGAAGTCAACTTGGGGAGATCCAGGATCCTGTCTTCTTGTCTTCTCGTCCTACAGAAGTCGACTTGACGAGATCCAAGATTTTGTCTTCTTGTCTTCTCGTCCTACAGAAGTCGACTTGACGAGATCCAAGATTTTGTCTTCTTGTCTTCTCGTCCTGAAGAAGTCGACTTGACGAGTTCTGGGATCTTGTCTTCTTGTCATCTTGTCTCGCGGAAGTCAACTTGCCGAGATCCAGGATCCTGTCTTCTTGTCTTCTTTGCCTCGTCTTCTTGTCTTCTTGACTCTTTTGGTCGTCATCTCGTCTCGTCTTCTCGTCTTCACGTCCTAAATTATCTCGGTTTCTGGGGGCACTTTTAAGCTTCCGTAAGATAAGGAGACGAGAAGACGAGGTGTTGGAACTCGGCAGGTCGACTTGCTTGGGACAAGAAGAAAAGAAGACGGGTTGTTGGAACTCGGCAAGTGGACTTGTTTGGGACGAGAAGACAAGATGACGATTTGTTGGAACTCGGCAAGTCGACTTGCTTGGGACAAGAAGACAAGAAACAGAGTTGTTGAAACTCGGCAAGTCGACTTGTTTGGGACGAGAAGACACGATGACGAGTTGTTGAAACTCGGCAAATCGACTTGTATGGAACAATAAGACAAGACTTGCCGAGTCCCAAGCAAGTCGACTTTGCCAAGTTCCAACAAATCGTTATCTTGTCTTCTCGTCCCAAACAAGTCGATTTGCCGAGTTCCAACAACTCGTCATCCTGTCTTCTTGTCCCAAACTTGTCAACTTTCCGAGTTCCACACAACCCGGCTTCTTGTCTCCTTATCTCGTCATCTGGTTAGCACTTACAAGCTTCCGTAGCGTTTCGAGGAATGAGACGATGATCGAAATCCTTTGCCGAAATTTCTAGCGCGAATTTTCAAATGAAGATTTGCTAATAAAGTCGATTAAACACAATTTGGAGTCGTCGCCGAAACCACTGGGCCGTCTCCGTAGTCTATGGTTTAGGGCATTGGCGTACAAAGCCCGGGTATGATCCCCGGCTGAAACATCTTTTGCAAAAATTTCGAAAAGGACAGGACAGATCTGGGGAACGTTGAATTAAGCTATTCTCTCATTTCCTTTCGCTAGATGACCTAGTCCCCTTCCTCTTTTACAGGTAATGGTTCTGGGGTCAACGTATACGTCATCGATACCGGCATCTACCCAGACAGTTTGTACTTTGGGGGACGAGCTAAGGTTGCCTTTGATTCCGTCGGAACTGGGGTTTATGTAAGTGTCCTGCTGAAGCCTGTTCCACACGAAGCGGTATTCCAATTTTGCTACTAATCACAGCTGAATTTTCAGTCAATGAATTTCACGCCAGAGTAAACTGATGTTCAAAGAGATAATATTCTGCTACAGCTGAATATTATCTCTTTAAACTGATGTTCAAAGAGATAATATTCAGCTGTAGCAGACTGTTCACAAAGCCCACTATACTGTAAATTGTTTTGTTTTCTCTTTGCTTTCCTTTTTTCTGTTATTTGTTCGGTGGTTTTTTATGTATATGTACGTGTGTATGTTCATTCAAAATAGCTTTTTCCCCCGGACAAATCCGAAACGTTGCGCTTGGCCATTACACTTTGCGTCGGCAGTATTCAGATAATTATGTGATATGCTATTGCACCAAGACCTTTAATCAGTGCGATTGGATGTCCTTCAGTGGCTAAAATGTTAAAGCCTGTTGTGTATCGGGCTTTAATGATAAACTTTCCACCTTCAACTGGCAGACTGTATGCGGATATATATATATAATTAAATGAAAAATAAGCACAATAGAGATAGTATGATCTGCATTCCTTGAATTTTCAACGCAGTGAATGGTTTAGAATCACTGCTATTCCATGCGAATTTGGTAATTGAAAATTTCTAACTTTTCAACATTTTTTCTATCAATTTATATTAAGTTCAGACTTTTTGAAAGAAAACTACAGCAATAAAAGCAGTTATACTGGTGTTTCCAATTTGAAGAAGGAAGCAGATCTAATGAAGCTGCCATTGGTGGGTTAAGTGAAATCGTTATAATTACCGGTTAGGTCTGACAAGCCCTTTTCTCCTTGATTTCTAAAGGGCATTGACTGCAATGGACATGGTACACATTGTGCGGGTACGATCGGTGGGGAGGTAGTCGGAGTAGCTCCGGGTGTGAATTTGTTTGGAGTACGTGTGCTTGGTTGCGAGGGATACGGTTACACTTCCGACGTTATTGCAGGTACGATTGTAAACATAATTGATACATACATACCCATCCCCTGGCGTACTGGTGGGAGATAGGGGGCTGCTGCCCCCATAATGTTCCTTTTTGCAATTGTTGTTTGTATGGAACTGTTTGAACTGAATTGAATTGAATTGATTTTATTTATTGTAATGCACAACTGAAAAGGCATAAAAATATTTTTACGGTCTCACATTTGCATAAGAAATATTACAATACAACAACATATCATTAAACAATATCTGCATATAACTTAGAGAACATTCAAAATAAAAATATAATGAAATCTCTGTTGAGAGCCAGTAGGATGCCAAAACTTGTTCTTTAACGCAGAGTAGGCATCCCCTGGCTCCAAACCGAGCCAGGGGATGCCTACTCTTAAAATCAAATAATGTATTTAAGTTTAACCCATTTCATAGTAATGTATGCTGACAACAAGCAATGACATATAAATGGAACAAAAACAATCTAAGATCACAAGAACAGAATCGAAGAATTAGAATTACAGTTTAAAACTTTCCTAGATATGTATGTAGCACAGGACATAGTTCATCATCAAGTTTTGTTCAGATGAACATATTAAGCTTTCCTTTAATTACAGTGTATTGTTTATTTTGATTTATTGCGTTTAGTTTGCCCGTAAAAAAGTCACTATTCAAGTTGTTTAATTAGTAATATTGCGCTGAATGTTTTCATTAAATGTTCCATCAATAATTCATCTTCCTAACTCTTTTAAGGCATTATTCCACCTATACTTTTCATACATACATTAGAGATAGATGCATGTTAATGTGCACTGAGCCTTATGGAGTTGAAGACAGAAGGAAGGAGAGACGGAGAGAGAGGGAGGGGAGAGAGAGAAAGAAAGAGAGGGAGAGAAGTAAGGTAAGGTAGTGCAAACATGCAAATGACTAAAACCGTACATCATAATGTAAGTCAAAGAGAAGAAGAGACAAGAAGAGAAAGAAAGAAGACATAGAAGAGAGAAAGAAAAGTACAATGTAAGATGATGCATACATAGTTATTACAATCTAACATCAAACTGCCTAATTGTTTTGTCATAAGCATTTATTGCACCTTGCTTTAGTATATGAAACATTATGCATTAAAATGCATGCAAAAAATGACAGCTATACAAATACTAGTAGTAGAAAGTACATTCACTGTACATTAAAATGTAAGTCAGAGAAGAGAGAGAGAGAGAAAGAAAGAGAAAAAAGGAAAGAGAGGAAAAATGCAATGTAAGATAATGCATACTTAATTACATAGTGCATTGAGGATTTACGTGTTATATTGCCCAAACTGAAAGGCTCACTTATCATGCTTATTACTCCCATGCTACCCGAAAGGTTCACAGAACACATGCAGAAGTAGAAGTCCACCTAGTTCTTCATATTCTGAACGATTTTAAGAGCAATCTCCCCTAGCGCGATATCCCCCAACTGTTGCCAGGCCGAGAGATGGCGTGATCCCGAATTGTACGGGCTGTGGAGCCCTCATAATGCCAATATTGCCCGCAAACGTCATAACACGGCACCCTCAAATGTCAAAATTCCTGCAAATGTCATAACACGGCGCTCGCATATGTCAAAATCTGATCACCTGCGAATGTCATAACACCTCACCTGCGAATGTCATAATATATTACTATGAACTATATGAGCTAATCAATTTTACCCACAAAAATTTAATGTCGTAACATGTCACCCGCAAATGTCAATCTCTTTGCTCGCATACATACACCGACACCCCCACACACACACACATCTTCATATGACCCTTCATCCGAGGACAACTATTGTTCATCTCTTTTTGTCCTCTGAAGGCTAACGGAATAAAGCCCACTGTCCACAGCACTACATGACCCGACCGCGAAAAGATTTTGCAACAGATGGCAATTTGCTAAAAGTATGAAAATTTCGACAAGGAAATTTATCTTATTTGAGGTTTGAAACAAATATCGGAATACTAAAATTTTGAAAATTTGGTTATTAACCTCAAACTTTTGGTTCGGAGCTAAGGCCAAATGGGCTTCCAGTTGTAGCCGACCGCAGGAATGCTATGACATCACTATGATTCGGAATTACAAGGACGCTCGTAGTAGTCCGTAGTTTGAACTTTAGTATTCCTACTACTATTCATAATTTTGGGCAGTATAATGTTCTTATCATACACTGTAACAGGGTTTTTACCGAGATCTGATCGCAGACAGGTCCACCCGCAAGAGGGGGTGCGGGCGCGCCCGCGTGTGTGTGTGAGGGTGAGGGGGTGCGTGAGGGTGGCGGTGGGTGTAGGGGATGGGTGCAGGTGAGTGGGGGAGGGTGTGGCTGCGTGTGTGTTTGTGTGCGTGTGTAGGATGAGGGTGGTTTGGGGTGGGGTGTTTGCGTAGGGCGAGGGTGTGTGTGTGGGTGTGGGTGGCAAAAATGCTTGCAATAATATTAGTTTTGACATTTGCGGGTAAAATCGATGAATTCATAGTTTTGACATTTGCGGGTGAGGTTTTATAACATTTGCGGGTAGCCAGAGTTTGACATTTGCGGGCGCCGTGTTATGGCATTTGCCATTGTTATGACATTTGCAGGCTCCACACGGGCGAGGATCGGCCTGGCAGCAGTTGGGGGATATCGCTCTTAAAATAAAATCGTTCAGAATCTGAACTAAAGTCCATCCAGCCGTCAAGCTAGTTCCAACAGAAGCAGTGGAATGAATCTGTTATGTACCCCCCCCCCCCCTCCATGCATCCAGTCAGACACAAATCGGCAACCCCGCAAGGTATCCAGGGTTCCCCTCCCCTCCCCTCGTCACACCACTCTTAAAATAACACAAACTTCCATACTCTTTAAAAGATCTCAAAACCAACCCCCCCCCCAAAAAAAAAAGAGAAAAAACGCAAGACACCACACACACGTCCTCATACAAAGGAGCCCATGCACAAGACATGCAACGTTGCAACCACCATGTATCTGACCCCATCCCATCCTCGCCCCAACGCCACAGATCTATCTCTCTGACCTCCATCCAAACCAAACAAATACCAGAGTGGACCCCCCCCCCCCCCGCCCCCCCCCCCCTTAGCCCTCACTCATACTGACCCAACCCTGCAGTCACGACCTGTACTTTGAAGAGAGGACAGGAAGAGAGAGACAAGAGAAAGAGAGAAAGGGAGAGATAGAGAGAGAAGATAGAGAAAAGTCCTCGGACATCGGAGGTGAGCACGGTTATTTATCTATCTACAGAATTTGTAGTTGAAACTTTTTATTCTTTATTATGTCATTCTTCATCTTCCTTGAGGATTATTTTTGCTTATCAGCAACTGTATATTTCCTATTTATTGGGGGGACAGCTCAGCCGCTAAACAAATTTTGCTCATTGCGCCCCTGTACCCATCCCACAGGATATTCAAGGTACCTTCAAAGTACTCAAAGTGTTCCGCTGAGACGCTAAGAGAATTCATGGAACAAGTTCCCACTCATTTACTAACCCTGGATGGGGAGTGACAAATGAAGATTAATGTCGTGCCACTGAGGACTTTCATGTACTTGGGTTTTGAATCGTGAACCATGTGATGCACAGCCGAGTAACGTAATAGTAGTAGTAGTAGTAGTAGTAGTAGTAGTAGTAGTAGTAGTAGTAGTAGTAGTAGTAGTAGTAGTAGTAGTAGTAGTGAGAGTAGTAGTGGTAGTAACAGAAGTAGTAGTAGTAGTAGTAGTAGTAGTAGTAGTAGTAGTAGTAGTAGTAGTAGTAGTAGTAGTAGAAGGAAAAGTAGTAGAAGTAACAGCAGCAGAAGCAGCAGCGGCAGCAATAATAGTATTGTTATTAAAATCATTATAATCATTATAATCATTATAATTCCTAATTTCTTAAAAAGCGCCTTGAGCACTCCACAGTGGATCTGGCGCTATACAAGTCGCATTTATCATTATTATTATTATTATTATTATTATTATTATTATTATTATTATTATTATTATTATTATTATTATTATTAATTATTATTATTATTATTATTATTATTATTATTATTATTATTATTATTATTATTATTATTATTATTATTATTATTATTATTATCATCATCATCATCATCATCATCATCATCATCATTATCATAACCGTTGTCATCATCAACTATTACTTTTGGTTTTCTTATTGTTATTATGAATATTGATTCCATTTCCGTTCACAGTTTGTTTCTTTCTTCCATTCTTTTTAAACCTTTCTTTCTTCCAGGCTATGACTACGTGGCGAATTATTTCGAGGCCCCTGCGGTGGCTTCCGTGTCCCTTGGGGGCAGGGCCACTGTCGTAAATGATGATGCTGTGAGAGGTATGATCGGCGCTGGAGTCACCACTGTTGTGGCTGCTGGGAATTCGAATACCGACGCCTGCTTCTTCTCCCCTGCTCGTGTCAAGGAGGTTGGTACCCCGAGTTAGTATACCCTATAGAACCTATACAATTTTAGGAGCTACTTTCCATCCCATTTTTACGCGATTCCCCACCTGCTGCAAGCCAAAGATGCTGTGTTTTCAGATTCCGTCCTCGAACGTGCAGAGGGAAAAAAAATCGTCTGGCATAATTCTAATGGGACCACACTATTTTCGGTTTGCGGCAGGTAGGTGGAGATCGAGTAAGTGGAAAGATTTCTCTTTATAAAATCAGACATATTCCGGACCTAGTCTAGTATATACAAAGTCACTTGGCTTGGCTGGGTGTAAAATTCCTATAGAGAATATTTGCAAATGAATCCAGTCCGAATAGCAGGTATCATGAGTATTGTGTTTTAAGAAAAACCAAGCTTCTCATGTTCACACACGCTCACCCACACACAAGCAAAAAATATACACAGACGCACCTTTACACTCCCTCTACACGACACTCACACATACATTTCAGAATATTTCTCAAACACGTCAAATCAAAGACACCTGCGAGGTGAAGCACTTGCGTTGCCAGGATTTCATTCTAGGGGCGATAGTGAGCACGCGAAGCACGCTCCCTAGGGGTAAGGGTGCGGGGAGGGTTTTTCCCCCCTCCCATGCGGGGCGCGGACGCTTTGACGTTAATTGTCATCGGTCAATGTCTGCTCCTTCCGACGTTCTCTTACTTTTTTTCTCTCTTCTTTTACTCCTTTTCTTTCCATTTTTTTTTTTTTTTGGGGGGGGGGGGGGGGGGGGGGGGCGAAAATGCGAGGACCGCCCCTCCCGACCCCCGCTTCCAGTGCCTATGTATGTTATGTATATCGATAAGCGTTCTTGTGTATGGCAGCTATTGTCCTGTACAATATAAAACTGACTTGACCTTATAAACTTATCGGTAATCTTCTTAAAACAACGAAAATATGTTTTATACAATTCATTAATTGGTCAGCAGACTCTGAATAATGCTTTTAGTAATCCTCGTAAGCTATCAAATCAAAATATGTGCTCTCATATTTAGGCAATAACCGTGGGTGCTACGGCTGGCAACGACCGTCGGGCATTTTTCTCCAATTACGGAGACTGTGTGGATGTCTTTGCCCCGGGCGTTTACATCCCCAGCGCGGCTATCAACGGTCGGGAGACGATCGTCTCTTATAGCGGCACCTCCATGGCCTGTCCTCATGTTTCAGGTATTTTGTGCTTTGCAAAATAAAACTGGAAGATGTCTTATTGGTGCTCCGAAAATGCTGAAACCATTCGTAGACGAAAATTTTTCCGGGCTGTATTTCGTCAAAGATGCATGGTAATGGTTGGAGGGTTAGGTTTGTAATTTGGTTTCAGGTTATAGGCTAGGATTATAGGTTAAGGGTTAGAGAACAGATAGGTGTTTGTTCCTAGGTTTAATTTTATGAATCAATGAAATTAATGTGTTATTGTCGTCAGAGCATGAGTCGTACATTTCCGTTTACAGCTGTTCTGATGAAAATGTCCCTAGCTTCGATGAATGTAGGCCTTCTCGATTTCTGTGCCCTTTTACAGGAAACCAAAAAAATGATTCACTCATTTATGATATCCAGCAAAATGCGAGTATTCTTAAACATTTTTTCTTGATCTTTTCCCATCTGCTTTTGCTATCGGTGCCTGCATTGTATACATAGTAGTTCTTTGTTGTTGTTTTTAAATTTGTTTCTTTGACTTTGAAAAAAAAAATATTCTCATTTGTTTGTTTTTAAAACGATTGTCATTGTCTCGGGAATTCATAATTTACCGTCTGTTACAAGTAGAGAATTAGTTTTCATTAAATCTAACTGGAACATTTTGTTGTTCCCTATTTTGATCCGATGATATTCTTTACTTTGTTTGTTATTGTTTTATTGATAGGAGCTGCTGCTATAGCTCTATCGAACGCTGCCGGAATGCTCCCAGGGGAACTCAAGACCAAACTCATGGACGACTCAACAGAGGGCGTGGTCCTCGATCCTGGAAAAGGCTCTCCCAATCGCCTTCTCTATATCCCATAGCAATTTTTTAACTGGAAAATGTGTTTTTATTACTGTCTTCTCGAGCAGTTAGTCAGTCAGTCGAAGGATCTATCACTTTTCATTTTTTAAGGGAGGGGTTGGTATGACCCTTTTGGGGCATCAATTTATTTGTACAGGTTAGTGGATGAATGCTAGAAATATGTTTTCTAAAGCATGACTTCATTGCATTGGGGGAAATAGTATTCTTAGAAAAATGTCTTTTTTGTACCATTAAGCCCTCTGTTTGCATTTTCTTTTTCTATATTATTCAGACAGGCATTGCCTCATAACGTACTGTATCTTTCAAATGTCTTGTTGTGGCAACCACATTAGATGCTAGTCTGCACGAACAGACCCATGACACGTTATATGAATGTACCGAGTCTTGAGGGAAGCCTATTAAACACACGTGCCTAATGGCTGCGTCAGGAGTGGCTATAATACAGCAGTTCCATATACCTCATTGTCATACTGAGAACTAGTCAAAGCCAAAAATAACCACTTTTCTGGTTTTCAGTTGCATTTTCAAATAGAAATTCTAAAATATGATGGTCGTTTATGACAGATTATCAAAAATTTTACTAACTGACTAATCAAAATATATTTTCTTCCTCAAAAAGTGGGGGATATTTGTACACGCCATCCCCCCTCCAAAAAGTGGGGGATATATCCCCCCCCCCCCCGGATTTACGCTAATGAGTTAGAATAGCATCACACTGGTTAGAGAGACACGATTCAAACTTTTCCCTTTCTTAAGAGAATAATATTATGACCGACATTGGTTAAGATACTGATTAATGCGAGCGAGAGAGCGCTTCCAGATTTTTTCCTTTATTTTCATTCCTCTTTCTCCTTTCTATTTCCGTCTTTCTTTCTTTTGGGGGGATCATGATTATTATTGTCATTATTTCACAATATCATGTTTGAAGGTGAAAAATTGGGGATGGTATACAGACCATCCTGCCATTTGAAATATTGGGGGAATATACTAGTATCCCCCTTCCCCTTCCCTGGATTGACATCCATGTAGCTTATCCCTGGTTCTTAATAGCATTCCAAATTTTATTGAAATAATATCAACAATATCGAGTGATTACAATATTATATCTTCTTTCAAATGTGTGTGTTTGTGTAAGTATTTGGGGTATTTTTGTACACGCCACCCACTCTAGAAAAAAAGCTTTCGTGTGAGGGGGCGTGGGTTTGTGTGTGGGTGTGGGTGTGGGTGTGTGTTTTGGGGGGTACATACCTCCACCCCCGGGATTTACGCCAATTGCAAAACAAACAAAAAAAGGTGTTCTACTGATGATGGAAACGTGAGAGGATTCATCTTTTACTATTCTTTATTCATGTATCTTTTACATTAAATTTCAGTTCAACTCATGACAAGGGAAAAATAATTTCTGTCGTGTGACTTTAAATTTTGTGGATCTTCTTCTCTTTCATCTTCACCATTCTCATCAGCTTCTCCTCCTCCTCCTTCTTTTTCTTCTTCTTCTCCTCCCCCTCCTCCTCCTTCTTTTTCTTCTTCTTTTCCTCCTCCTCCTCCTCCTCCTTCTTCTTTATTTTTCTTCTTTCTTCTCCTCTTCCTTCTCTTCCAAAAGAATGTTTCACAAATCAAAGAGAAACAACTGGTACTACACTGTCAGCTTAAATCGTTGAAATCATTTGAGAATTGCTGTCAGACCCAGTCCGTCTGGCTCTGTGGATGAGACCAGGGAAACCCCCATCTCCCTGATGAAACTAAATGATTTAGCCAGACCTGCATTGGTCATGCTGGTTATTTAC
>JAPZVO010000996.1:0-23814 GCA_029962745.1 Echinometra lucunter | reverse complement strand
GAAACTGTTGGCCTACAATCAGTAGCGGGTATAGAACAATGTGTATAGCCAAAGAAGAAAGGAGAAATGAGAATAACTGAGTGTGAGATGAAAAATGTAACTTGGGTTTGAATATAACATGTAGGAAAAATAGGATAATGATCACTAAATTTGCAAATTCTGGTATTAAAAAAAGAGAGAATTGGGGAAAGGGTACCATGGGCTCAAACGGTGCTCCTTAATGGGTCAATAGTTGTCAAACTCACCGCATTGCAAAACTGCGTCTGGTAAGATTGAAATCTCTCCGATGACGGTTCCTCCAGTTGAGAGGTATACGTGAGCGGTTCCCCATCATTTTCCGTGGCTCTGATGGTCATAAGAACCGTCCGGGTGACCAATTCTATAAAAAAATATAACCATAAAACTCGGTCATAGCATATGAAATATTTGCTGCCGATCCTGGTTTTATCAAACATAACTGCTGATGTCAAGCAAGGAATAAATCTTGCTTGACTGCTTATATACGGCCTTTTCTGTCAAAACCAGAAATCTTGGCAAAGATAAACAAGGCATACCTGAATCAGGGCATGGTTTCATGACAGCTGTCAGCACCCACAAGTTGTCATTCTCTGGCAATCACCATAGTAACAGTCAGTGACCAGCCAATAAAAAACCAAGAAGTTTACTGAAATTGTGAGCGAATGACAACTCGTCAGTGCTGACAACTTTCCTGAAACGGTGCCTAGATGTCGTTTCTGGAAAAGTTTAGCTTTGTTAGTTTACTTTTTATAATTCTTATTTTGTTCCCATTCCACAAATCATTTTAGTTCATATCGTGTATATGTACATTCATTTGAGAAGAAAGGAAGCTCACTGTAAGATATACATATTGTGATCTATAGTAAATTACTGGCATTGTCGTCTTGCTAGGTAATGCGGTTGAAAAAAAAAGGGTTCGCCGTCTTAACATTTCAAATAATTTAGACATGGAAAGCATACTGTATCATCATTTTGATCCTTTATATCGATATCACCATAACCATAATAATAATAATAATAATAATAATAATAATAATAATAATAATATTAATAATATCATTACTGTTATTATACTATTATCATTATACTATTATTACTATGTGGAGGTGTCATGGTGTAGTGGTTCTGTCACTTGACTCTTAATCAAAGGGTTGAGGGTTCGAATCCCGGCCTGGCACTAACGTCTTTTGGCAAGACATTAATCCACATTTGCCACTCTCCACCCAGGTGTATAAGTGGGTACCCGGTAGGAAGAAATTCCTGTTAGCGCCTTGCATGCAGCTCCTTCAGCCGGGGTAATAATATAAACTTTGTAGAGCGCAGTACAGTAAATGCATATAGTAGCTGCGCTATATAAATGGACTATATTAGTAGTAGTAGTAGTAGTAGTAGTAGTATTGTAATTACGGAAATTTACCAGGAATTAATACTTCTAAACAAAGCATGCAACGTCACACTAAGCATGACACTATAAAAGTGACTTATATTATTGTCAGAGCATATACTTAGCATATACCCTTAGCGGCCACAGTCAACATTAATATGAGCCTCGCTGATAACCAGTACAAATACACATTCTTGTGTAGACCAAATTCTGACTCAGTTCAACACAGTTATTTTTGCTCGCTCAAACACGATATATTTAACATTTTCGGCCAGGATTGCAGAGAGGACAAACTCGACTATCCTCAAGTTTGAAAATTTCCCCCAAATATTTTGAAATATCTAGTTGAGAGGACCCTTGCTTCAGTTGTAAAGTGTGTTTGGGACACACTATATTTCATGGCAATTGTCCCCTGTAACATCAAGCGGAATGGACAGAAGGCATAAACAGTTTTTCAAATTATCTACTTTAAGAATTGAGTAATACAAACCTGTTTGGGAAGTTGACGTATTTGATGGGGCAGCTGTTGTATCATCTGGCTGGATTACAGATGCTACAGAAATATACCAACAATAAATAAAACATAGATTATGCATTTGGTAGGAAGACTAAAACTCGTCCTTTTTGATATGCCTCCTCCTCCCCCAAAGCTTTGTATTATTTGAAATAATGACCTTTCAAATGACACCTACATCCAATGAACACGCCCCCAGCTCTTACATAACAATCAATGTCTGTCAGTTTCTGTTACAGAGCAATAACAAATATGTACATTTTTTCAAAGTTATCTCTTTAACTTGTAAACTTATATAACGTAAAAGTGTGACCTAAGTAAACATTAACTTAATTTGAATGACAGCGTTTAGTCGTAAATAGCAGAGCTTTAACTAAACTGCTTAAATTGTTATTGAGACATTTGCTCATCATAACAAGAAAGCAAAACATATACATAAAATCTATCGCAATGGACCTCTGAAACATCAAGCGGGACGGACCGGGGGGGGGGGGGGGTAATGAGGCGCAAATCCGTGCAATCTGTGTAAGGTAAATATTGAAAAGAAGAGATACCTTGATAAAGAGTATAAACAAAAAAAAATTTTAAAATGTCCATTGAACGTGTCCATTGCTCACGCTTGCAAATCACGGAATACTCTTTCAAAGTGTTGTATATACTAGCAGCAAATTAAAAATTTATGCCTTAAAAGATTCCAAGCTGGATCGACTAGTCGCAGAGGAACAACTGAGAAATGGAAAAAAAATGAAATTCTGTAGCAAAAAAATCGCCAAAAAGGAGTTGGAGACTACTAAAATATATATGCCACGGACAAAGAAACGAAACGCTTGAATGAACAATATCTTCTGAGATATTGCAATGGCAGGGAATCCAGAAAAAAAAAATTGACAGATCATCGTGCTGTCAATTCCCCCAAATGATGAATCCATCATTACTTTAGGTTGGTTAGGGCATAGAAATGTCTCTTCTAATTTTACATTTTGAGCGAAATTAAGTATACCTGTTCCAGACGGTGATGTTTCTGGTGGAGCTTGTGGCATTGTCATAGTGTTACCCTGTTGGTTCGTCACACGTGCTGTGGAAACATTTAGTTGAAGAATACACCGAAAAATCAATTGTTTGGGGTAAAAAGAATGCAAAGCACAGTAAGAAAGCATTTCTCTTAGTATCTGATTACAAAAATAGGGAAATATACATGGACTGGGAGCCTCCTGAAAAAAAAAAAAAAAAAAAAAACTATTATTCAATTTCACGGATGAACAAGTTAAACTATTGGAAGAACAAGGTCTCTTTGAGATATTCACAGGGAATCAAGACAGACTGTCGGATGGCATTTTTTTTTCAAATCTCCCAAACACAATGACTCCATAATCACTGTAAGCTGACAAGGGTATAGAAATGCCCTCCCAATTATACACTTTGAGCAAAATGTGGGTGTGTGTATACCCGTTTCAGAAGATGTTTCTGATGTAGCTGGTGGCAGTGTTGTATTGTCACCCTGTTGGCTTGTCACACGTGCTGCGGAAACATTTAGGGAAAATACAAAGAGAAATCAATCATTTATTTTGGGGGATAAATGTATACTAAGCATAGTCAAAAATTATTTCATATAATATCTAATTAAACACAAAAATAACATTAAAGCAAATAGTAAAGATATGGGCAAAGCTTTGGTGCAGTGCACGTTGACATATTGGTCTATAGTTACAAACTAAATCTCTTAAGCAATTGTATGCTTTCAAAGTATATGAATAGACTCTTGACACTAGCGACTAAGATATGAGACTTCTGGTTCGGGCTGGAATCCATCTACTCATTGTTCCTCTCCAGACAGTGAAAAATCTTGGAAAGTCAGCCTATCAGAAGTTTAATACTGGGATAAATTCATTTCAAATGTTTGTCACAAAGACAAATTCCGATTTTCGGGTATACGCCACTTTCTATTTATTTTATATATATTGAATTTTTCATTATAAACAAATATTGTCCCCAAAGAATTAAATTGAACTTCCAAATTTCAAACATGTAAACATATGGCATTTATACTTAAATGGATTAAGAGATGGTAGAGCCACAACAATATGAAAAAGAATATACATAGAACCAATCAAAGGAATCTTTTGACAGTGGCTTTAAAACACTTAACATCAAATTAAGGTACATGTAGTTTAGCAAATAGCATTGTTCAAAAAGACACATCTGGTAAAAATGCAGACAGCGGATAGCATTTTGATTTGTACGCTCCTTTTGTGTCATTAGGCTTCGCTAAGCCACCTTAATAAATTTGTAATAAGAGCAAAATGATAATGAAATTGATATCCATACCTGATGTAGGAGGATCTGTCGATGCTTGCGTAGGTGAAACCGTTGTCGGTGATTCCAAAGTTCTGTTTGTTATTGTTGCTGTAACAGAGACAAAACATGAACGGCATTACAGGCTGTGTATTGAATAATACTAGCGAAGTATTGCACATATCACACATTTAGAGTAGTTGCTCTGACTTCTAACTTGCATTCCGCTTTCTATGAGTGAAAGCTGGGGTGCAGATTAGATGTTGTGTTCTAGGCATTTTAAAAACAATCTTACTTTCTAAAGGCTTGTTAAGATATGAGGCGACAAATCCCCCAAAACATGTTCAGTGTTAAAAAATGGCGCGACAAACCATCCCTCAGTTAATGAACGCGCTTTATATCATGTCAGCCCCCAAATAAAAGAGAGTTTTGTCAAAAGTTGCGCTAACCTATGACAGAATATTTCTTGCGTTAACTTTTAAAGAATTTGATTGGTCTACAGCTTTTTGAAGCCAGTCGACAAACAAAAAATGTATCCTTGTCGACCTCTTTTCGGCCTCATATCCTTTAGATCTGTAAACGAAAAATAATCGGTAATTTCATTATTGATAACTTATTAAATTTCATCCACATAATTTTGAGCATATACATAACAAAATATACATGTACATTCACAATGAAATAGACAAAAGCAAAAACTTGTCTGCATGGTAACATATAGGAAAATAATCCAAATATAAAGCGAAAAAAAAAAAAAAACACACGAGTATGCTGGAGATTGTCGCCAGCTGAGTGGCGCCCTGAATTATACTGAAGGGGTTGGTCACCTCATACCTAAACAAGTCTACATTGAATGAAAAAAATAAAAGAAACACAATCTAAATCTCTGTAACTGAAAAAAAAAAAACAAAACAATGTACGGCAGGCAAAATGTTTTTGTTTTTTTGTGCTCAGTAAACATAAGCTGTTCCATATTCTTTCTAAGTGAAAGGCCAATACTATATATGTAGGTTATTTTGTGGATTTCCTACCTTGGCTATGGATTTTTTTGTTTTTAAGTGATAAATGTTCATGAATTTATCAATTTTTCTGTCAATTATTTTCATTCCTTATTTCATTGAAAGTTACACAGCAAAACATAACTTATTTGAAGATCCATACCATTTGAGTTGAAGGCAGTAACATTGTAAGTTGTATTCCCGACAGTGATGTTGGTTATACCCATAGACGAAATGTTTTGCACATTATTCATGATATTCTCCGCCTCAGATGTGCTGTTGGCAGGAATGTTCATTTCTACTTCAGCATTTGTGCTGCCGCTGTAGAACCTAATGACTACGCAGACAATGTTATCGCTGAAACTCTGCAGAAGTCTTATCAACTGTTTATAGGAAAAAGAGATATGTTACAGTTAGCCAGCTTCCATTGAAATGATTGGAAAAGTATACAAATGAAAATTTGATTGGCTTTATTTAGGAATCAAAACAGATGTACAGTAACTGTTTAAAAAAACAATGAGAAACAAACAGGTAAATTGAATAATTAATTCATACGTTGAATAGAATAACAGCAACAGAAACAGTGATTGTGAGGGGAAAAAAAAACAATATCTATGTTATTAAAACGAATAAAAATGACTTTACATCGGATGTCAAAATGATATTTGAAAATATTAATATTAAAGGTATTTAGATTGTTAATGTTCTTTCACTCATTGTTTGTCGATTTACGGAGGAAATTATTTCCTCATTATAATGAGTAGCAACTGGGAAAATAACACATCTGCACACATTCATTGCGCAAACTTTAACTTAAAGCTTTCTAAAGCTTCCTAAAACTCAGACAAAAATGCAGTAGGCCGCGAGTTTTACATCACAATATATAAAGATCTGCATTAACTGGACATTTCAATAATTATGAATGGGCAAACTATGATGGACACAAAAACTTACTAAAGTCTTTATTCTTAGCTGCAATTAAAAATAAAAACAACAAGAAACAGACAGAAACTTACGAGACTGCAAAGAGCCTCTGCAAATCTCTTGAAAGCCGCAGACGATTTGACTGACAGATCATTATCAAATGGAGCATCAAATGTGACGGCGACGACAACCAATACATCTGAAAGAAACAAAAATGATATATATATATATATTTTTCTAATATCAAGTGGTATTACATTTTGGATCAAAAATTGATACTCCATTAATTAGCTAAAACCTTCATGTGATCATATGTAGTTCCAATTATATACATGACAACATGGTCTACTATTTAGGAAAAGACATAAATTTTCCATGGTTATAGTTTAAACAAGATGAAACAGTCAGTTATCTCTAAACTATTCAGTGGGCGCACAAGAGCTTGGACGGCTACCATGGGCAGCTCCTGCCATGTCACTGCTATGTTTTTTTTCGTTTTTGTTTTTGTTTTTTTTTTAATTTCTGATCACTTAAGTTGTATGCCGTATAGCGCCAAGCAGCTTTCGGCACATAAGACATACATGTCTTATTGGAAATCATGAAATCATAAACACAAGATCACAAGAAGGATTAAGTTGTAAAGCTATTTAACTTTTCTTTATTTTTTCTGAATTCTTGATCCAATATAATATAAATTCTGTCATTATTTCCAGTTTCTGGTCAATACTATGGGCCTCCGTGCCGATTATGATTCACTTTGGTACTATATTGGGTTAACCTCTCGCCCATAGTTTTAAGCAGAATCTTGCAAGGCAATTTCTATTGTAGACTATCTTGATTTTTGGAACAAAAAATTAAATCTCAAAACAAAAATTACACACACTAACAGTAGTATTGTAAGCAATGGTGTAAATGTCTTAGAAATAATTGCTAAAGTTATAATACTTATGATTTTAAGGATTTTTCTTCACATCTGTAACAGAACTGAACATATTCAACATCATTTTTTTTTTGTTTCCTTGCGATAATATTACTGATATCTGGATATCTTGATTGTTGATGAAACACAAATCCTGACTATTAGGAATTCTTTCGATATTTTGTGGATGATACGACTCTCATATGTTTGCTTTCTTTTATGTATAACTTACTGGTTTCACAATTCGCGTCCCAATGGATAAAGTTAGCAAACAAAAGTAAATAAATCAATGGCTTGGTTGCATACTGAAACTAGAAACATCTGTTAAAGCAGATTGGAATTAAATAATTATGTAATCAGTAGGTTAACAAGTCAGACAATGTTTTTTTTTTTTTAATTTTGCATATACATACTTAAGGAAGGTGCTTCTATCATGGTTGTAGTGGTGTCAGGTGTTAAAGTCGTCGTCTTTTGGCTGGTTGTGGCAGAGGTCGACATAGGTGTCTCGGACACTGTTGTCTCTTCGGTGCTCGTGGCAGATGTTGGCATAGATGTTTGTGACATGGTAGTGGTTGCTGACGTTGAAGTAGACATACTGGTTGTTGCGATAGTTGTTTCAGAGGATGAAATCATCATGGACATGGTTGATGTGGCAGACAACGTCGTAGCTGTGGGCGTTGCCATAGTTGTGGAATTTAGCGCTATAAAATATGAGAATTAACAAAATATCATATCACTATCATTATGAAATACTTTTTTCCCCTCTGTTTATGTTAATCACATGGAAAGCACTTGTTTTATAGGTAAAACACATTGGCATGAAGAGACGCGTAAGGAGCGTAAAAAATTCAAGCTGCTGTCTGTATCGTTTGCATTCCTGACTTTTTAAAATGCCACTCCGTTTCGTTAAGGTACCTCAATACAATTATTCTAGAATTGTCATTAGTATATATTAGGTGCTCCTATGGCAAAATACCTGGCTCAATTTTGGGGGAAATCGCACTATAGGAAGGGAATGAACTGTCACCTGTCTTGGTAACTATGGAGCAGTCATATTTTTATTTATTTATAAATTTATTTATTTATTTGTTTTGGTTGGGGATCGCATTATAGGAAAGGAATGCATTGTCACGTACCTAAGTAACTATGGAAGGGATATATGCAATTAGTGCCTGTATCAGTCATATGAGGAAGAAAAAAAGTATAAACAGTTTTAGTACCATGAGGATGTAGCAATACAATCATGCCCCCCCCCCAGATGTCACATTGTTTTCAGAACAGTAACACGTTCCTTACCGAGACATGTTCTACCATCTGCATCTAGTTCGTATCCTGAGAAGCAAGCACACGTGAAACTGCCCTCTTCGTTGAGACAACGTTGAGAACAATTATTCATACCTTCGAGACATTCGTCTATATCTGTTAGAAATGAAAGGATCCTCATTGAGCATGTACAAGAGTGTATATTTCTGAACGCTTTAAGATACTTTTATTTACCGAAGACTATTTTTGTATTCCTGATTCTGCAGATACTCTCAGTCGTCATTGTTATGATATATAGGATAACACTTTTATGAATAAAACAAAAATAAATATTATCATGCATTGCGCCAAGGAAAAAGGGTCCTATCTTTGGAAGAAACTCAATTTCTGAAATGTTTTTAACATCTTTCGCTTCACCAAACAATTAAAGAAAGGTACCTGAGCATGATGGACCGGAAAACCCAGCTGAACAATTACAGTAGTAACTCCCGTCAGTATTAACGCACTCGCCAGTGCCACAAATGCCAGGGTAAAGCATGCACTCATCGGGATCTGAGAGAGAGAGAGGGGGGATACACGTACTAAAACTATTTCAAAGTCTTGCATAGGAACATCTGCAAAAGTCTTAAGCACTAAAAGAAGAAGAAGAAAATAAAAAGCAAACCCGAGAATCAAATCATAATTGCAACTGTTGTTACGATGGCACGATAAATGAATAAATTTTCTCTTATGTGATGCCATGTACATGAATTGTGGAGTTTTCAAAAGCACGTTGAAATCACCCTAACCAAAATTGGGATCGATAGCAGGTACTGTCATGTGTAAGTGCATTAAATGAAGAAGCAAGTCAATGAGAACAAGAATACTGCAACCTGAACAAATACTTAGTAGAAGAAATTTGCCATGACCATTAAAGCCCTTCAGTTTACTGGCATACTTTTTTTTTCTTTTCCGAGCAGTCAAAATATCATCCACTTAGTTACTGGGTGCCCAGTTTTAAGTTCTTTTTGAACAACTAACTGCTTCTTATTAAAGGTGACGGTACGATAAACAATGCAAAACTAATTTTGAATTGGTGTGACTCTGTTTATGTAAGCACCCAATAATATCAATGGGAATTTACATTGAATAAGGAACTAGACACCTTGCGGTCTTCAAGTGGGTGGACTTTATAATCTGTGAACTTAAATCTGGACTAAAGAAAGGTTGTTTTGGTGATTTCCAGGACATGGCGTCTTACCTCAATCAAAACGAAACTAATCTTAGACAGACATCAGGCAAAACAAAGAAAAGAAACAAAAATAAAAGGTATGTGTGCAGTTGGCAGAGAGTCGGTTTTTTGGTGTTGTATATTACATATCAATATCTCACCGGTGTTGGGAGGGGGAGGGGATGATCGACTTTTTTGACGATTTTCTTTTTTTTTGTCGATCTCACACTTAAGTGTAAGCACTCACCCTAACCGACTCGCATAGACCCCCCTTTCACACATTCTAATATTTATTTTGCAAGCGACTGAAGCGAGAGGGCCAAAAATAACCACTTTTTTTGATTTTCAATTGCATTTTCAAATGGCAATTACTAATTGATTAATTGAAATATATTTTCTTCCTTAAAAAGCAGGGGGATATATCCCCCCCCCGGAATTTACGCCAATGCAATATCTTACCTTCTACAATAACCTTGCTGTCCGGTGGAAGGATGTTACCTCCCGACTCTAGACCATCGTAGAAATAATCCTCAAGGTCTTCAGTTGTCAACGTGAAAGAGGTACTTACGTCAACTCTGAAGGTGACTTCCATCTGTACCTCTGCTATCAAGTTATTTTCAGAAAGAGACACACTCAGTGCATTATTTTCTATTGCCGTGGAATTCCTCAAGTGGAGAAGAACCTAACGTTGAAAATAAAACATAATTAAAAGCAAAAGATTAGAATAGAAAGTGAATAAAAATCAATGAAACTAACTTTAGGTAGCAAGACAAAAGAGTGCGGCCCTTAATTTTAAAAATAGCAAGGCAAACAAAGCAGAAAAAATATACATTAAGTAAATTGATTTGATTTTCTTTTCTGTTTAAGCAATATGTTTTTTGAGATAGAGACAACAAACAACTCTAATCTGCACTTGACAAATTTTTAGAACGCTACGTAACCCAGTTAGGCAATGGTGTTAAGAAAAGATTACTGTTATTGCAGTTTATGTTTCGAAGAGTTATTTTCAAATTTTTCACCAGTGAATTATAGTAATAAAAAAGGAATAAAGAAAATGTTTGTAGCATGGTATGGAAGCGAGATCTTAGACTACGGACCTAAACCACTAAAAATGTACAATTATGCAAAAAACATGTCGCACGTATTAAACAGCGAATATATCAATATCAGATCATACATAGTGATTGTTACTTATGAAAACTCTTAAAATACATCGTGGACTATAACTTCTGAAAAAAATGAGCACTCAAACATGATTATTTGAGAATTTATTCTGCTTTGAATACTCTCATCCTTGCCAAAACTCAATGTCGCAAGTCATTAAATCAACACATTTTGCAATGTTGTAAAAAACAGGGATTCTTTTATTCTTAAAACTTGGTACAGGAAAATACAATGTGATATATGTGTGCAAGAAAACATAATATTCAGATATGAACACATGTAAAAATGAATTATTTTTGCAATTGAAAATTGTCGCAAAGTTCGGTGAAACATACGTTACCTTTGGAAAGAACCTCTCCTGTTCCAGTTTTTCAAAAGAATTATTTTACGTTTTTTTTTTCAAAATAATCACTGATTGATATCCCATCTACCAAAGAAACATGGGGAAAACAAGAACCCAAATTCAAGCTGAATACAGGCAGAGGAAGAAAGAAAGACTAGGAGCTGCCTTTCTTAAGGCTGAAAGTGAACGACAAAAGAAGTACTATGTTCCGGTATCACAACTTACTAAACTTGAGAAACAGCAACGCAGAAGAGGGGTCAATAAAAGAGTTAGAGAACACAGAGCACGAGTAAGGAGGGCAACAGAACGAGAAAATGAAATGCCAGAAAGAGATGATGTGGATCTGATCAACAATGCAGAGGACAACGATCTTGAATGACTACATTGGCAATTTGTACAACAAATACAAATCTGAAAGTGTTGGTATACGGCAGGTCTCCTTGACGGCATTCCAAAGAATCCGTCAATCTCAACGTCAGATCAAGCTGGTACAATTCTCTTCCCGAAATACCAGCTTATGCCAAAAGCATCGGAACTTTCCCTTGAAATTAAAGGCATTGAAAAAAACAAGACCTAGTGACGAACAACAACCCAGATGAATTCGTTAAATGCAATGACGAATCTGCAGTCACAACAATTATCGAGAAACTTGTGGAGGCGTCAGAAGTCCAGTTTGATAAATGGCAACGTGTGTCTACGGATCAAGGGGAAAAAAAAGACAAAACTGCAGACAATAGTATTGAAAGGGAATGAGTTTGCTGAGCGCTTCAAAGCAGAGTGTGCTGAATTCCGTTAACATGTTGGACGAGTAAAAGAGCAATATCAAGCAATCAGCTGTTGCAAAGACAAGTTGCCCAAGGATGAATGCCTTGTCCATATGGATTTCTCTGAGAACTATACCTGTGTACCATTAGAAGAGGTTCAATCAGGCTATTGGAATCAAGAGGGTGTGACCATTCATCCCATGATCATGTACTACCGTGATGAAAGTGATACTTTGCAACACCAGAGCTTCGTTGCGGTATCGGATGACAAGGGTCACAGTACTGGCTATCATCAAGGACCGGTGACCAGATTACAGAACATTGTACCGACCCTGAAACGGATTCATTACTAGATGGACAGTCCTACCGCCCAATACAGAAACAAGACTATCTTTTCTCTTGTGTCTAACCACAATCAACTCTTTGGAGTACTCGCATCATGGAACTAGTTTGAAGCCGGGCATGGGAAAGGCCCATGCAATCGCGTCGGAGGAACAGTAAAAAGGCTTGCAGATGAAGCGGTCAAAAGAGAATCCGCGGTGATACAAGATGCTCACGATTTTTTTTGCCTGGGCATCTCAAGAACGAGAAGGCTCGGGAATCATCTACTCAGGGGCGTAGACAGCGGGGGGGGGGGGGGGGGGATGAGGGGTATGCATCCCCCCCCCACCTCACAAGGTGGGGGGATGACATGTACAATCATCCCCCCCCCCAGGTTTTAGGGAAGGATGTTTGCTTATCATTATAACAACAACAACAACATTATTATTATTATTATTATTATTATTATTATTATCATTATTATTATTATTATTATTATTATTATTATTATCATCATTATTATTATTATTATTATTATCAATTATCATTATTCTTATTTATGTAGTTATTTATATTATTTTTGGGTAATTTCGGCGCCGTCTGAGTTTTTCTGAAGTTGTGTAATAACAAAATTTAAAAAAAAAGATAAATAGCGTGATGTAAATATGCAATAATGTGTATGTCAGTCCATATTCTATATACGCTTGTCACGATGCGTAGATCTTCAATTTACAGAGGCGGCGCTCCCGGGGGGGGGGGGGGGGGGGCAGGGTGCACAGTGTCCCCCCCCCCCCCCCCACTTTTCGAAGCACCCGAAAAGTGCCCCTTTTTTCCCAACAAAATTGCCGCCTTTCAAACCTGTTCAGTGCCCTTCTTTTATCTTAGAAGGGCCCATTTTCTTTGTTGATCAAGTGCCCTTTCGCTTTCCAATATGTGCCGCTTTTCGTTTCAGATAAGTTACCCTTCTTAAAATCTACAGAAATGCGCTCTTTTATGCCTTTCCCTTTTAATAGCGCTCTGTTCCCTTCTGAGAAGTGCGCCTCTTACACTTCAAATGAATGTCCCTTTTAAAATGTGATTATTATCCCCTTTCACTACCTCTTTTCGTTTTTCACAGTGCAATTTCTCTTCTGCAGATTGCCCCTTTTCACCCCTGATAAGTGCCCCATTTGAAATCTGATACATGCCCTCATTTACTTCTGATAAGTGCCCCTTTTCCTTTCTAGTATGTCCAATTTCTGCATCTGTTCATGTAAGATAAGGGCAATTAGCGCCATTTTTTGTTTTCTGATAGTGTCCCTTTTCCATTCGGGCAAGTGCTTCCCACAACTGTAATTAGAAGGAACGGTTTGCCCCTTTATTGGGGGGTATTTTTCTACTTTTTCTTTCTAAAGCTCGCTCGCTACGCTCGCTCGTACTTATGATATTTCACTCAAGGCAGTTCAAGTGTGTTGTAACCATAAAGTCTTATATGTTCTCCTAATTTCCTGATGGTATTGTGCTCACAACCCCATTCAATTTGAATATTTTCTCTGATAAAAAATGATCGGTAGCTATGAGACCTCACTAATGCATTTAAACATTATAGCTTTGTCACTATATGGAAAACTATATACAGAGTAAATGGAAGAAGAAATTTACAATGGAACCACGAATAAAATGAATTTCCGGAAGCCTTATCATTATAGGCCACTCGAAATATACTGCAAATACCATGCCCTTCAGCAAAAATACCTAGCAATTTTTGTTCGCTCGCTTCGCTCGCTCACAACTGAATAAGACAGAGCAGTATATAATAATAGTGCAAAGTAGTTCGTGTAAAAGTATGTCAAAATGCACTTTAAAAGTGTGTTAAATAGAATGTAAGGGTATATTTTCCTTCTCGTGTTCAGCTTTTGTAAGGGCCCCCTTTTTCCCCCAAAGTGCCCTTTTTCGCTAGTGCCCCCCCCCCACTTTGAAAGACGCTCCGCCGCCCTATCTATTTATGTCTGTGCATTCGGGCGTGGGTGTGTGTGTATGTGTGCGTGTGTGTGTGGGTGTGAGTTGTGGGGGTGCGTGTGGAGGGTTACTGGTAGATGTCTTAAACGAAGCATTTGAGAAGGGTTGTTTATCGACCTCTCAAAAACAAGGTGTTATAACATTAATTGAAAAAGATGGCAAAAATCCTTTATATGCTAAAAACTATAGACCAATTACATTGTTAAACACTGACTATAAGATAATCGCAAAGATAATGGCAAAACGAATAAAGGACGTTTTGAATGACATTATTTCTCCTGATCAAGTTGGCTATATAAATGACAGACACATTGGTGAAGCTATACGTTTGATAGATGATGTAATTTTTCACTGTAACAATTACTGTGAGGAAGAGATTTTCCTTATAGCAGTCGATTTCCAAAAGGCTTTTGACTCTGTCTCACATAACTTTCTTTTTAAAGTATTAGAAATATTTGGGTTTGGACAGTATTTTTGTTCTTGGGTTAAAACCATGTATAACGGAATTAGTAGTTGTGTTATGAATGGAGGTCTCTCCACTGGTTATTTTGATATTAAGAAAGGGTTAAGGCAGGGTGACCCACTTTCACCGTATCTGTTTTTGGTAGTTATAGAAACCATGGCTCACGCGCTTAGGAATGACAGTGTTATTAAAAGAGTGGAATTTGGTGATTCTGAAGTTCGACAAATTTTATATGCCGATGACATGACTTTGTTTGTTAGGAATGAAACATCAATTAAAAGAATACAGGACATATTCCAAGCTTTCCATGACTTAAGCGGTTTAAGGGTTAACATAGAAAAAACTAATATAATGAGGATAGGAAAAAACAGGAATGACCTGGGAACACTACCATTTGGCAATATTGTAACGGAAATGAAAATTTTAGGCGTATATTTTTCCTTGGATGTAAAGAGGATGGAAACCTGAATTATAAGGAGATTTTGAGTAAAATAAAAAGGATTCTGGGATGGTGGAAACAGAGAGACGTGACAATAATGGGGAAAGTACATTTGCTTAAGACATATGCCTTGTCAAAACTGAATTATGTTTCGTCATCATTAGCTGTTCCAAAGTGGGTAGTAACAGAGATCAAGAAAATTTGTTTTGAATTTATATGGAACGGAAAAAGACAGAATTAAAAGAGACATTTGTA
This sequence comes from Echinometra lucunter, assembly GCA_029962745.1. Classification (NCBI taxonomy): domain Eukaryota; kingdom Metazoa; phylum Echinodermata; class Echinoidea; order Camarodonta; family Echinometridae; genus Echinometra; species Echinometra lucunter. Next base: position 8,545 of record JAPZVO010000996.1, on the reverse strand, counting down.
CCAGGACTACGGAGATGGCGGCTTAAGGATGATAGATTTTGATTTATTTGTGAAAACTCAAAGAGTAATGTGGTTAAAAACGGTTACTTTATGGGGAAAGAAATATGGGCTGGAAGCGTTATTTTGACTATAGCTTTAGAAAAGTGGGAGGTAGGTTTATTTCACTCTGTAATTACGATGTTAAATTATTAAATTTAAAAGCACCAGTGTTTTATTTTGAGATGTTAAGGGCTTGGCAAGATATGGAGGAAAATCGGAATTTTAGTGCAGGAAAAGCTAATCCAATTTTTTTCAATAATAAAGATTATATTTCGAGAGGTAAAATGATTTTTGATGAAGACTTGTTTAAGAAAAATATTTATCTAGTAGGTCACATTCTCGAGGAAGAGCAGGTGAGAACAATCGATTATTTTCATAATTTAGGTTTGAGTGCTGAAAATATCATGGAAATTTGGAAGTTAACTGATGTAATTTTGAAAAGCGGAAAATATAATGGGAATTTCCACCATTTATGCTCGAATGACGTACACAAGTACAATATCTCTTTGAAGATGTTTGGAAAGATAATTTTACTGAAAGATGTACCTTCTAGAAAGGTTTATGAAAATTTTGTAATAAATTTACAACATCTCTATACTTTACAAATAAGGGATGGCCACAATAATTTTGATGTCTCAAAAAAGAAATCTCAGGAATATTTATAAGACCTAGAATCACAATTAATCTTACCAAAAGTAAGAGAATTTCAATATAAATTACTTCATGATGCAATATACACCAACGAACATTTGTTCAAATTTGGTTTATAGATACTAATATCTGTTCATTCTGTAAACATAACCCGGAATCTTATGAACATTTATTCTGGCTTTGTAATGATGTTAAAGCTTTATGGCAGAGGGTCATTGAAAAACTTAATTTGATTAAAGCTTCAAAATGCAGAGTGGAAAGATATACATGTGGGAATTAATGGATCCGATCTTGAAGTGAAATTTTGTAATACGGTAATCTTTTTAATGAAATATATCATTTTTAGATCAAGGTCAGAAGGTAGAGTTCCTACTCAAGAAGAGAGTATTCAGAGAGTCGTAGAATATCGAAATGAAGAAAACGCAATAGCTATTAAAAGGAACAGTTAGACAAGCATTTATTAAAATGGGAGAGAAGGTACCGAAATGGCAGGACTGAGGGCGATATCCAGGTGTGATTTGGGAGGAAAGTGACTGTGTAGGTGTGTGTGAGGGTGTATGTGTGTATGTGAGGGTGTGTGTATGTGTGTTTTGGGGGAGGGATAATGAAGTTTTCCTTTGGGATGGGTGATTCTTTGGGATGTTTTTTTTTTTTTACTCATCGATTTCTTTTTTTTGATTGCTTTGTTTTTGATGAGTGCAAGCCAAGTAATCTCATGTAGTTTTAATCATTGTGAATATTTTGATACATGAAAGGAAAAGTGTTAGGCATATTATATGTATTTTTTAAGGGAATCCTAGTTTCAGTCTATTTGTTTATTGGTTTGTATTGGATTTGGGTCTCCTTTGTTGGTTCTTTTCTTGTATTACATGTATAAATCGCCCTCCACAAATGTACAAGGGAAGACTTTTTGTTTGGGGGCGGGGGGGGGGGGGGGGAGGAGGGAGTGGTGTTTCAACCATTTTTTATAACTGATTTCATTGTTTCTCCTTTAAGTTATATATGATTTATGCTTGTATTAAGTTAGTGAAAAAAGTCAAAATATGAAATGTAAAATATTATATTATGCGTTTTGAAATGTTAAATTGAAATGTTATATATTTTGTTCATGGAATCAGAATATAAACAGTATGGAAAAAAAAAAAGTGTGTGTGTATGTGTATCTTGTATACGAAATTGATCCTCGATTTCTCGTGAACGGCAATAATCCCCCCCCCCCCCCCCCAGGTGTAAGAACCTGTCTACGCCACTGCATCTACTGCTTCGTTAGGAAAGCAGACTGTAGTTTTGGCGGCAGAAGAAATCAAGGACAAGTGGTCTTCGGTAAGTTAATAACAGGTACTCTGAAACTCCACGCAGTTGTCGGGATAGGAAATCAGAAGCTCATCACTCGTGATCTATTCTTGTTATTGTGGAAACTGCTGGGTACATGATGAACTACCAGAGACGACATCGTTGATGTGTGATGAATGGGTGACACACACGCTCAGCCAACCTGCCTTATGCTGACAAGCCGGACAAAACACAGCCCGTTTATCAACCAGACGACTGGGTCGTTGCGATCTACGATAATGGCACAGCCCGTTTATCAACCAGACGACTGGGTCGTTGCGATCTACGATAATGACTGGTATTTAGATCAAGGTACTGAAGCTGATGAGAAAGACGTACATATCAAGTTCTTGAAGGTGAGTAGTGGCAAGGTGGAAGAAAATGTCTTCAATGGCCATTTAAAGAGGACAAAATATGGGTCGCACGTGGAGACGTACTTTGCAAGATTGAGGAACCAAAGAAACTCGCGATGAGACGATTTTTTCCTCTCTAGCCAGTAAGCCAGTGAAATCACGGAGAAGCATGAGGAGTATAAATCCAACCGCTTTGAAAAACTCAAAATCTAACTCTTTCAATATCGAACAGTCAACATAGGGAAAGAACTTTATGACATTAACTATGTTTGTTTTTTAACTAAATGAAATTCAGTTTCTGAATTCCACTTGTGATTTAAGACACTATTGGGTTATTTGTGTGTTTGCCATTTCCCAAGTTCAAAGATGTTAACTTCGTTCATGCTTACATCCTCTGACATTATGCATGTTTTGAGAAACATACGTTATCACTGTCTTTTTTGTAATGCTGAGGAGCCGATATATAGCCTACTACGGTCTGAGAAAGAAAGTTTAAGATTGCGGGAAGGGAGACAAGATTGGGAGTATATGTTGTTACATTGTTAAACAAACTTTCAATTTGCAGTTGGCCTTTGTGAGTTAAATGTGTTAGAATTTTAAAGACTTTAAATAGTTCAGTATTTCATTTTGACATTTACGCAAAAGCATGATTATAGTTCTCTTTAAGCTTTGTGAGTAAAATGTGTTAGAACTTTAAAGACTTTAAATTGTTCAATATTTCACCTTGACATTTACGGCAAAAAAAATCCATATAATCATTAAGCTTTAATTGACGAATGTTTAGATATTACAGAACTTGCTTATTTGGTGGCTTACTATGACCTCTTTAAGGGAATCTGTTTTGAAATTTTAATGTTTTGAATTATACACACGACCGATTACTTGTCAATTCCAAATAACACAGATGAGAGTGGGCCTGTATAATTTTTTTTGTATAGTTCAAACTTATTAAACAATAATGTGATCATTTACACATGTAGTATGAAAATAAGGCTTGTAGGTGATTATCACTTTTGTGAATTAATGTAGGACGTTTGGGGGATATTTCTTTCTTGAGAGTTAGAGGGGGTTTTATCATCCTTACTTATAAGAAACATACGTTACTGTTTTCAATTTTTGTTTATTTTTTTTTTATTTTGGGCGAGTTGTCAGTTAGATTTGTGAAAGCCTTCTGTCTAATGAATAGAATGGCCAAGAGTTAGAAATAAATAGAAACTAAGTATTGTGGTCGGTTCTACATAACCATTTTGTGGTAGGCTTTTTATCATGTTTATTAACGGCAGTCATAATTTTCATGTACGAATTCGGTCGTATTCATCAAATTCATTGCTTTGGAATGACAGCTTTTAATCTAGTTAGTTATAAGTGTTGATACCGTGTTCATCTTTGAAAAGTAATTGACTTTCTTGGATTATTCTTGTTTGTACAGCGTAACATACGTGACTGCTTCGTGAAACATACGTTACCGTATGAAACATTGGAAAACATTCTTTAATGATATTGTGATGGATATGAATTGATTTTTATCTTACAGTAACATTCACATGGAATTTTAAGGTGAATCAATTAGGCGTGTATGCTCGATTCTTCGACAGATACACATAACAATTTAACTCACATATGTGCACAGATTCCTCCAAATTCAGTAATACTGAATTCACAGTGATATAAAATATTCACGGAAATGGAAAATTGTAGAAGTTTCTTTGGCGTTAGTAGATTGTCACAGCAGCAACAACATAGATAATGATGAAAACCTATTAAAATTGTGCGATTCCTGGGCTACTTACAGAATTATGAAGTGCAGTAACGTATGCGTACATCTGCAAAATGTATGTGTTCACTTTAAGGAGTTCTTGAATAAAAAGTTCGTAATATACGTGCTTATATTTGTGTGATTTAAAAATTCATATTATCTTTAAAGTTTGCAGTGTGCAAAAGTGTTTATAAGAACAATTTATTTCTCCGAAACTCTTAAACATCCCAATTGTACATTTTAGTGGTTTTGGCCCTACTGAACGCGGTACTATACTCAGCTTGTTGTACGCAGTTATGGGAGCTGAACGCGCGGATAGTTCGTACCATTGCACTCGCACCATCCAAAATGTACCGTTGCACTGTTAATATAGCGTGGATGTCACAGTAGATTCCCACAAATTACTTTTTTTTTTTCATTTGTAATGTCACAAGTACAGCAGCTTTCTGTGCATTGCGGTGTAGACCCTATAAACGTATTTATTTTTGCATGCTCAGGCTGTACAAGCATGTCTCATTCGCGCACTGCATGCTACAGATACACGCACGCACGCACGCGGACAGGCCAGCTGCTGCGCGCGTTGCATTTTGCAGTCGGCCCCAAAGACGTTTTAAATATATAGCTAGACAGAAAGCAGCACACGCGGAAAGCATTACGCCTATGGGGTTAAGCCCCGCCCAGCTTTCGTCCATTAGAAGCCGAAAATAAGCCCTTCTAAATATTCATGAACCGAAATAAGCACCTTTGATTGGATTATAGCCTCATGAATATGTATTTACTTCGATAATATCGTTCTCGAAATATGGTTATTCATTTGACCTTATTACGTCATAATTATGCAAATTTATGCATGACGTGCTTACTCGCACAAAGTTAGAGGTTTCTACTTCACAGAGAAAACGTGAGTACCACTGCAATTTATTATTAAATATAAGAAATTTGACCTTTGTTGCAAATGGTTGCTATTCTTCTTAATCTGCAATAATTTCTTTACAATTTGAAATAATTGCTAACAGCTGTTTCCGAAAGAGCTAGAACATTGTACTCTCAAACTTACAGTTCGGTTTTCATCGTCATGAGCTAGATTGACCGCGGGTATCGTTCTCGCACCATGTACTCGAGGTAGCTCCCCCGGGCTAATGCCGGGTCCATCTATGATAATTCTGGTGTTCACGTTGACCGTTCTTGAACGGTTTGATATCTAAAATTGTTCAAATCAGAAGTTTGGCGTCATGAAAAATCAAATTCAGACATAGATTAGACAACAAAATTTTTGTGAGTGAACACTCCGGCAGAATTTATTAGATTTTTACTAGATCGCTAGTGTGTGTAGACTAGATCTAACGTTAGATCTAATAATGTTATTTGGACTCGCTGAGCAGTGACATTGCATTGCAGACTGGAGAGCACACGATGAACACACTGTATACGTCGACGGCCTCGGTTGATTTTGCCAGTGTTTTTAACTCTTGTAAGCCTTTAACATTTGAAGTTAAAATAAATACTGAGTGACCATTACTTTAGTCTAGGTCTTACTATCCACATTCATCAGTTTACAAGATCTAACGTTAACAGTTATCAGAAATTCTGTTAAAAAATCTAAAGTAGATCTGGACACACTTGTATAGGTCTACTTGGAAGTTGGATCAAGTTGACTCTGTTATTTATTTTCATTTATGCACATTACCATCTTGAAATCTTGAAATCTTGTTCAACCTCTCAGTCTCACCCCACCTCTTCTGAAGATAGAAATGTTGCTGACTGCAGTTTGAAGTAACTATCAAATATTTCATGGTAAATGGTGCAATCTGCTTGGTTGTAATAATGTGTTTGTTTTTGTTTTTGTTTTTTTGTTCCCACAGATGGAAATATTGGAACTGGAAGGCTGGAAGAATTCGACAGCTGAACATCACTACATGTAATACATGTATAGGCCCCAGGTGAAGCAGAGAATCCTCTGAAGTGACAGGTAACAAAATTTTCCAGAACACTTTTCTTTCTTATTCACATTATGATGATTACAGTAATGAATTTGAGGGCATTCTGGTAGGGCGTAGACAGTAATTATTTAGGCTAACAATTCTGGTTGATGCTTTTGCCATTTTGTTGCTCTTGAAAACTCCAAACACTTGAAGTTGAAACAATTATTGAATGACCATTAGTCTATGTCTAACTGTTGAATCTACCTAAGAATGACCACATTCTTCAGTTGAAAAGTTGAGCTAAAACAGTTAAACCTCTGGAAGTCTCTTAAAATCTTGAGTAGATCTAGATCTGGACAAACTGTCACTTAGCCCTCTCACCCTACCCCCTTCTGAACATACATGTAGACAGAAGATGCTACTGTGTGGATGCTATTCCATGTATTTGATTTATTCAGTTTTATTCTTAGTTTTTTTAATCATTTTTATTATTACATTTTTTTTTTTTTGGGGGGGGGGGCTATTCAGACACATGTTTAATACATGTATGGTTTCTTTGTAGTCTGGCTAATGGCAGTTTACAATAGTCCTGTTCTATTTTGGTGGCAGAACTAAAACATTTTATGGGGGTGGATTACAGGCATATTATGTAAATGTTTGTAACTCAATGGTAAGCTTTTCTATTTCTACATGAAGAAAATCTAAAATCTTGGATGCACCATGAAAGGATAAGTAAAATTTGATAGAACTATAAATACTACATGTATATTTCAATGCAAGTATCTCAGTCAGAAATGCATTACAACTTGGTACAGTGATATTGATTTTTAAATTTATTTTATTTTTATTATTTTTTTTTGTTTGTTCACACAGATATTGGAAAGCTGGAAGAATTCTACTGATGAATGTCACAACATGTCCACTACATGTCACTTCAAGTCCAGGATGAAGCAGAAAATCCTGTAAAGTGACAGGTAACACTAACAACAACTAACTTCCAGGAGACTCGTAACACAAATTCATACCTCTAACTATATATTGTAAAGTATGTTTCATTGCACATGTAAATATTTTCCCTCTCTCATGTTCCTTCATAACAAAATTTGTCTGTGTTGACAAAACTTGACATATATAGGGGAGACTTCACAGAAATCCTTTGTACAGGAGAGATACACCTAATGCACATCAATAGACAACATTTACTGCCAAATGTAGATAGTGGTAAACAGGTCGGCACACTAATTTTTCATTGTATGGATTCTGAATTGAAACTGAAAATTTTCAGTTGTTAATTTTAGTTATGAATGTAAATTTTTATTTAGATTTAAACTCCCATGTGCCTTTCGCTATCGTGTAGATTAATGTAAATTTGTATCAGTGCTCCCCAATTTCAAAGCATTCATGTGTATGAAGGTTATCTCATTTTATGATGCAGTAGTTATTTAGCTTATGTAGAGACCCTATTCAGTCATATTTAAACAATTTCCTTTTAATGTAGTATGATGCCATGGCAGATGATTGATGCAGACTGGACTTGACAAATCCTGAGAGGAACTTACGAGATGTATGACTTGAACATTTGAGAGTAAGTTTGCTGCTATAAGTAACCAATCCCCGCAACTATCATTGACTACATTAGGTGTAAGCAGTCTTAGATGTGATTTACTGTCATAGATGATATTTTCTAGTTTACAAAGTACTTTAATTGGTTTCATAGAGTGGTCTATAAAATAAATGTATTTAGGCCTACATTTACTATTTCAGCAACATTACATCATGCAGTGCATAATCTGACCCACCCAATGTTGTTTGTGACTCGAAGTCCCTTTCATTACCAAGTATTACTAAATTACCGTATGAGCATTAGTTCACTTCAGAAGTATTTTGAATTTTATATCTTGTCTGCATCATGTATGCTCCAGTTGGGCTATCAGAAACATGAAATTTTAAAATGTCTGTAGGACAAAATATGTGTAGCTGGATTTCTTCACTTGCACACTCCTACCTTGTGCATTTTAGTCCTTCTTGCAGGTGTCTAAATATTGTGTGGCTAATCCTTATTAAATGCATCTGATATATATTTATTATTTTGGGGTTTTTTTTTCTCCACAGAGTTCTGGATTATGACTTTGGCTCATCCTTCCTGTCACCTAGACTACAGACTTGGCGGTGACTGCAGATGACATCTCCTCCCTGATAATGCTTTCTTCAGATAGTAGGAAAGATTTTTTCAAAGAGATGATTTTGAGATATAATTTATCACTAAATGTCCCATTGAATATCACATTAAATGAAAGCTATAGAGTAAATATTTGGGGATTTCTTATTTTTTTTAAATGATAAAGTCAAATCAACTCATCTTGCATGAGTTATATGTGTATAACTAATGGACACAATGTCACTGCCATCTCAAATTTAGCATTGAGAAGAAAGCTTTTACTTTATATTGCTTTTTTAGGAATCTAATAAAAAATGTAGGAATTCATTAACCC
>JAPZVO010000995.1:0-23826 GCA_029962745.1 Echinometra lucunter | reverse complement strand
AAAAAAAAAAAAAAAAAAAAAACACAAAACAAACTTTCCCTATCACATGTTCAAATGCCTGAGGTTAAGATTGTTTCTACCTGTACAGGAATCTGTTCCGTCTCCTTGGAAGCCCTTGGTACACGTGCAGAAGAAGCTTCCAATTGTATTCGTACAATTTCCATTCCTGCAGATGTCTTCGAACTGCGTACATTCATCAACGTCTACAATAATCACGTCATGCGAAGAAATAGAATGGTTAAATCATGAAATTGCGAGAATCACATGTAGATACACCTCGATTTACAAAAAAAAAGAGGTCCTTGACAAATTTTATGAAGGTTGTTTGTAAATGAAGACATTAGCCAGGAATGTAGATTACCTGTGAAGCAAATTATAACTCAGAAACCTTTTCAGAGTTTTCAATACATCAGAATTTTTTTGTTGAAGAAAGAAAACTCAAGAAATGATATGGGGAAGAAGAAAGGAGAAGAAGACGAAGAAAAAGAAAAGACGAAGAAAAAGGAAAAAAGAAGACGAGGAAAAGGATAGAAAGAAATAAAAATCTTACCTTCTTCGGCGATCCGATTATTTGAACCAAATGTTCGGGTAGAAGGAAGGGACTCGGTGAAGACCGCTGCCAGGTAGGAAGAGTTTAGGTTCGAGTTCGTTGTGTCGATTCGGAACTCGATAACAGCGTACATGCCCTCGACGGTATAGTTAGTCACAAGAACAGCTACAAGCGTTCTATCTCCGAAGATAGATGTATCATTAAAGAAGTCGAAAAGCTGTATTGGACAGAGCAACTCGAGTTTTAAATGGCGTCGATGATTTATTTTAACTTACATTACACCGACATATAAGAAAGGGGTAAAATTAAGCAGAAAAGAAAATAACTTTTAAAAAGACTTTTCAAAAGTTATTATCAATAGCTATTATCAAACCACTGAAAAAAGAATTTCTGTAAGGAAATCTATTTTAAAGCAAGTATGAAAGGGTAAGAATGCCTGATACTTGCAACAAATAGGATACATCAGAAGATGCTGAGAAATACTAAATCAACCCAGTTTGCATACCTCATTTGCTAGTTGATCCCTGTTTGCCTGCGACTCAATGGTTCCCGGATAATGTTCGACAGTCAAGCCGTTGATAAAATCAAAGCGCTCTTCCAAAAATAAGGTCGTGACATCTAACAGGTGAAATAAATAAATGATTAACATCATCCTAAGCTGTTTAAATGATACTGGAACTTCCTAATAATGCATGTAAAATCATGTTACTGCTAAAGCATTCGACAAGTACATGATTTGGATGATATCAAAAACTTGAAATAGCGACCGCTTTCATGGCTTTGTTTGATAAATTGCAGAAGTACATGGTTCTGAAAAGAAAAAAAAAATGCTTAAAAAATCTCTTGCAAGTACATTTTCTGAAGTTGTGAAAAACTTTGATAGTTCTTTTTTTTCTTATTTTCGGTATATTTTCTTTCCTTTGTTTCACATCCAGTGTTTTCAGGAAAACCGAATCTTGGCCGTTTAACACGATTTGATTTCAGTATAATACACATTTCCCATAGACCCTTACCCGAGTTATCTCGGGCATAGGGCTCAACGGGTTAATCAATAAAATTAATTAAAAACAGCATTATAAAAGGCTAAAACCAGACCAACGAATCAGTGAAAAACTTGCAGTCTGAAGTCCCGGAACGTAATTATGCGCTTACATTATGCGTTGCCAGATCGAGCAAACATAATGGCTGACCTGACCTAGAATAAACACTGCCATTTGACTACTAAAATATTATGGCGTGTAACAAGTGGATGGAAAATACCATTACCGGGCATGCTGCAAAGAGCAATACGTGAAATTAGAAATCATTGCGAAAATGGGCCATTGGTATACTACCGGGTTTTTTTTTTTCAACCCATAAAAATGTGGGTTTTTTTCTTCTAATATTCAAATCAACTTAAGGGCAACTAAAAAGGTGATCACTTCTTTATTATTTGCGTCTCTGCGTGTGTTTCTAAAATTACTTTTCAGATAATTTTCGGGACTGTGACCACTTCCCTAATTCATGTCTTTGTAGAAAAAAATAGCACCTAGTGCAAATAAAAATAGGAATTTTCAAGTCAATTCTCAAAGATAACTAAGCTCTCTGTGAAGGTATGTTGTATTGGATGAAACCGTACTTTGACACATCCCGTTGATCTCAGCACTACCCGGTGAACAAACACAGGTGTAGTTCCCGACAGTATTCATACACTCGCGACCATCTGTTGCGTTGCAATTGTCTCCATTACTGGCACACTCATCTATATCTGGCTCGAACAAAATATGAAATAATGAAAATAACAAAAATTAATACTTGATTCTATTATCCGACAGGTAGGCCTACATGCAACAAGAAAATGACATCGTAGCTACATGCACCGAAGCTACAGGTTGATTTCTCTCCCAAATGGCCACGGTAGTTAATGGTGTTTAACCCACCGACGTAGGAGGAGCGGGGGGGGGGGGGGGGGCAATTGTCCCCAATAAAATTCAAGCGTTCCAGTGGTTTAACAAATGTGTGTGCTGAAATGACAAGATTTTTCGGCGTTTTTTGCCCCCCCCCCTCCAAAATAAAAAAAAAAATGAGAGAGAAAAAAGTTGTTGCTCATTACAACACAATTAGAACCAGATTCACTTTTTCTCTTCTTGACTCCGTTGCATGAATCTTACCATTGATGGTAACTCTGCCATCAAAGGTGATTTACATGGTAACATTGCTCATCGGCCAATCAAATCTAATGGTATGAATCTGACGAACGGTTTTTGATGGCCTACCAAACTCTACATAACATTTAAGATTATATGTAGGGTTAGGGTAAGGGTTAGGTAATGTCCGGTATAGTTCTTACCTTCGCATAACTTTGTTGCATTGACCGTATTATATCCACCTACACATTCACAGAAGTAATCACCGTCCGTATTAATACATGTTGAAATGCCGTCTGGGCAGTCGTCAACACCATTCGAACATTCATCAAAATCTGTTTAACGAATCAATTTATCCTAAGCTATAAATGCATGTGAAAAATTGTGGATATTGTGTTTTATCAGAACTTTACTGTGAAAAAAAAAATATATACATATTGAAAATCCTAGAATCCTGGCAAGTCGGAATGGAAATATAACTTTTACATCATCATACAATAAAGGATTTAACTCAATAGTTGTTATCAATGATCAGGCCTAGATTCACACTAGGCCCTATAGAAATTCGTATTTTATTCGTACAGTGCGTTACAGAAACCAGACAGAAACCAGAAACCCCATTAGTTACTGGAGAAATGATAATGGCCGGATAATTTGTGTTACTCATAATAACGATTAATTTACCCTCATTCGTATTATACCAAATAATTTTATAATTTTAAAAGAACAGTAACGGTATAAGTTGGAATTGGCTGAAGCAGTTTGCACTTCGGAGCAGTAAATAATGTAGCAACAAACAGAAATAAATAAATCATAATGTCAAATAAAAAGAATAAGTGTTCATTTATGATGTTTTTTCTAACTACTAGTCAATATTTGGTAGACTTGAAATAGAATTGTGGTCCATATTCAGCTCCAAACTCATTCCACACGCCCCCTCCCTTGTCTGTCCATGGAAATGATAGCCTGGAAATAAGGACCACATAATGGCCATTCATGGCATTGGTTAACACAAGACAAGCCAATCATGTTAATGGGCTGGGCACCCCTTTCAATTACACGTACACACACACCCTATCACACAATGTCTCACCTGAGCATGTTCCATTATTAAACTCGTAGCCGGCGCGGCATGTGCAATTCGGAGAACGGGTGTTGTTCATTGCAATAGGTGTACAACCGTTGTTATCTGTTTTTAAAACAATTCAAAAAGTAGGCATGAATTAATAGCATCGGTACGCTGTGAAAGAGATTTGACAGCATCGATGTTATTTGTGTTCCTAACTAGGAACAGTAGGATAGGAAAGAGTTTTTAATTTTATGTACTCATCTGATGATTTTCAAGTGGGAGAGTATTCAACATAACACTACCATTTAAAGACCCGGGGGAGGAGATGCCAGATACGTGAGAGCAAATTTTCCAGTGAAAAAAAAAAAAACTATCTTGCCAAGTACAGACAGAGAAAAAAGAAATGTTTTTCAGGTTGAAGTGTTACTAAATCCCAAATTCCCTGAGAAGGAAATAAATGAATGCATCAAAATATTGTAAATAAGTAAGATATCCCTCTAATCACGAAAAATAAAAAAATACAAAAAATAATAATACGAAAAAAAGAGAATCTCTACTTTGTACAGCTTTGCATTCATACCTATACATGAACGCTCATCCAGTGACAGGGTGAATCCCTCGTTGCAAGAACAATAGTATCCACCTATGATGTTGTGGCAGTTCTGTTCGCAGTCGTTAGCAGTAGTGTCGTTGCATTCGTTGAAGTCTGTAAAGGTAAAGTGATAACATCATGAAAAAATGTCAGTGATGTGGCAAATGCTATTGGTTTACCAGATTTACTGTGTATTTGCTATTTACAATAAAAATGTTGCCAAGTGATACATCTCATAAAGTGAAATCAATTTCTGAGTGCGTCACTCACTACTTTAAAGACTAAATTGATAGCTATTTAATATTCATTATACATGATAGAAGTATTCAAATGTTTCACTCTTTCCATGCTTTCTGTTTTCAGTGATATCTAGTTTTCTAGATACTAGAATTTGATCTTTAGAAAGAATATCCATCTGACGCTTTTAAAAAGGAAGAAACAGTGTTAAAAGAAGTAACGTCATTCATATATTTCATTCAAAGATTAACGACGGTCAGGAGAATTTGCATCACTAAAGTGTGGATAAAAACAATATCGAAGGAGCGGAATCGGTAAGAATGCATGTAGGGTGTCCTGCCCAGCGTTGTGGGGTAATCTCGAACTCGTGTCTGGGAGTACCCACTAGCCCATTGACATATAGTTCTACTTGGTAAGCACTACAGGCCTACAACAGATTAAGTATTCGGAATAAATTTGATGTTCTTGAAACTGTACAGACATACACATTAGTCAACATGAGGCCTCCAAGAGGCATTACACGAGACCTGACGAAACGAACTATCACTGGACTATGCATCTCAACGATAATAGAAATAATATAGATGGACGGAAATCAGAAGAACGATGTTCGTGATTACCTCGGGAATTAAAGCAGGGTAATCTAATACGAATGACCGGTAATTCTATTTCTTGCCATAACTTCCTATTAAAAGGTTTATTCAATTTTTCAGTCAATACATAGTTTCAGTTAATGAATGATGTGCACTATGTTATTATCATGATTATGAACCAGTCTTTGAAATTTCTCCCTAATTGATTTTCTGTTGTAATCCCTCCGATAAGAAAGGTGTTCGGGATTCCCCACTTTCCCCTACCATTACTGTTTTTGTTACGGTTTTGTGTGTGAGTGCGCAAGCACATGGGGGGGGGGGGCGGCTATTTTACTAAGCTAGAGTGAGCGGTTCTTCAGCAGGATTTCGTGTTTTGGTGTTACATACCATAGCAAGAGATACCATCACCCACTAGGTCTTGTGGACAGGCACCGCACTCAAAATCTTCCTCGGAAGTGGGTGGTTTGTCAGTACATAACACCCCAGTGTAACATGGATTCCCAGCACAAGAGTCGAAGTCTACGTCACAGTGGTCACCTGACCAGCCGTTCGTACAATTGCACACAACAACCTAATAGAATAAGACATGAACACAAATACAGATCATCTGATCGACTGTCAGCAAAAATGCACGTGACCATCTGACAGATTAATGCATCTATAATTAGGCATGTAGCTTACTTTAATAATGACAGTAATTATTATTACACTGATACTATTTCTATCATGAACGTCATTATCATCACTGTTATCTTTATCCCTTTCATTTGTATCAATATTTTTTTTCCTTTATTATGGTCGTATTTAGGTTATCAATGCACGTAGCATATCATCAACATTATTATTATCATTATCAATCATTATGATCATTATTTTCTTGTATGGTTTCATATGACATTTTATTATCATCACACTCGGTCTAAACAAATTGACTCACCGCATATCCATTAGCATTTAGATTTTGACCCACGGCTTGCGTTGTAAAGTCACATTCTCCTCCGTTGTCACATCTACAGATCTTGATATTGAATGAGATTGAGGTATTTGCTCCTCGGTCATCGCTGACCACCACTTCGATCCGAGATACGTTCAGACTTGTTGGCGTCCAGGAAAAGTTGCCATCTGCAAAGAGAAAAGTTTGGTTAAAAAACCAGTTCGTAGAAGATGATTATGATTGACTTTTCAATCTTATATCGTTGTATCATGTATTCCATGATACCAACGTATAATTATACTTTGCAAGGGGAAACTTTAGCTATTCATGAGGCACTTCTATCACTTTTAGATTATGATTATTCTGAAGAGTATGAAAAGAAACCTCTCCATGTTTGAAATATCCGTGGATATTTTCGATCATATTGTGTTTACTACGATGCTTGTGGTGTGTAGGAATATGAAGTGCCTTGATAGTTGATCATAGCTGATAATTGGTTCTCCAAAATACTCTTCATGGAATGTGAACTAGAGGAGGTGCTGGAAGTGGGTGGACGTTTGAACTTAGTGAGAATTGCCATAAATATATTCCAAAGTTTTAAGGGGCAGGGCGAAGGACTGAATATACCTTGCTTGCATGAACATCGAATAGATATGAAAGCCCTCGTCTGTTTCTAGGAGTAGCCGAGATCATTAAGATGATACAAACCAGAGCTTCATACCTCAGAACTCTTCTTGATAATGCGTTATCGAAAAGGCGAGATAGACGGACGGACGGACAGAGGGACAGAAGGACATAATGCCTCCCGCACCATCTTTTGTGGGCGGAAGCATCATTTATGTTAATCTCATATTTTATACATGCATTAAGCTATCCGTGGAGTATTTTATAAACACCCCAGACAATGCATTTTAAGTCTTAAAGAGATCTCTATTCAATTAATTGACAGCACAGACTATGTAATGGCATTTTTCAGTCATGAATGTTTGTATTCATATTGTTCAAAAAACAAGAAAACCTCATTACTATTAAAAAAAATTGCTGCAAAGGAGTCCTACCACCATGATCATTATAGAAATCTACAAACCTATTTTTCTTGTTTTTGTTTTTTTTTAACACACCGTTGGCTATTTCAACTCTTTACCTATTCCATCATTCTTTAGTAGGTCAACCCAAGAGAATATTGTAAGTCGCCCTGCCCTAGAGAATATTAAAGGCATTGGCTAACATTATTATGACTTTTAAAAAAAAACTTGTTTTGTTACTTGAAAATGGGATAAACATAAGGGTTATACAGTGCGTCTCAAAAAAAAACTTTACACTTTTGAAATGGCTGCCAAATGAAAAATACATGATTCTGGAAGAAAAAGGCTTATATGTACGGATAGCTCATAGACTCAACTTTCATATGAGACCAAACAGGCCTAAAATAATTCATGCTTGGGTGAGCACTGCTCACTTTTGTAAAGGGTATGAAAATTAGGTTGCGCAGGAATTGCACCTTTCAATTTGTGAGAGGTGAGTCCTTTGGAGGTTACAGAATTGAGGGTGATATGAATTCATGATCAGTTGCAATCAGTTAAGGTTTGCTGAGTGAATTTTATGGTTTATTAAGTCATAATTTTATGCATGAGTGAACGGGCATTGCATTCATTATTGTAGCATTGTACCTTTCCCTGGTAGACTCAGCGGCGTGTTCATGGGAGTCAGGATTGGGTGGAGGTACATGTTGCAGGGGAGGTGAGATAGGGTAAGACTTTGTTGGCTAGATGGGATAAGGGTCAAGAGGACAGTGTGCCCCCTCCCCTCTCTCTCTCTCTCTCTCTCTCTCTTGCTTCCTGTGTGTTGGTGCATATCTTGACAATTCACATTCTTTGGTCTCCACTCCAAAATATCCAAACCACCTTCCTTTATCCCTCATGAAGAGAGCATGATTGTGATTCGAAGGACGGGGTGGAATGTGGACCATTGAACTAGCAGACTTGATTTTTAGTTTCCATTATCATTTATTTTCCCCCCCTTTTTCTCTTACAATATGGATGAAACAGATGTAAAATTGAAATGAAAATCAACTGAAAACAAAGACTGACATGTTCATTTTACCAATTTGTGCTACACTGTATACCGTTTTTCTTGTCCGAAACTCAGGTGCCAGGTAAAATGTCAGAGGTAAAAATGTCAGAGGTAAAAATGTCAGAGGTAAAAATGTCAGAGGTAAAAATGTCAGAGGTAAAAATGTCAGAGGTAAAAATGTCAGAGGAAAAAATGTCAGAGGTAAAAATGTCAGGTAAAAATGTCAGAGGTAAAAATGTCAGAGGTAAAAATGTCAGAGGTAAAAATGTCAGAGGTAAAAATGTCAGAGGTAAAATGTTAGAGGTAAAAATGTCAGAGGTAAAAAATTAATGCCAGATTTGGAAATGTTTAAGTGACATGTTTCAGGTACGAATACTGAATTATGGAAATTATGGGGAGTGGGATATATTCAAATATTTTCTGTAAACATACTGTGTCTATACTTGAATGCCCTTGTCTTGGCCATTTGGAAATAGTGGTTATGGTGTTGGCGGGGTGAACGTTCTGGTATGCGCGCATTGCCCTCGTTTTCATCGCGGGGACGAGCATTGTAAAAACGATGGTGGGAAAAAACTGGGTTGGTAACATGAGTAGCTGACCACACACATCCCACACGACTGCGCGATTTTTATATGTACATTTCTCTTCATAAGCTCCCTCCCCCCCCCTACTCCAATAAAGCGTGGTATAAGTGAACGAATGCTTCAATATTATTGCCCTTATACGTAAGGAAGCATAGGAAGTAAGCGAAATTGAATCGTTAATTCGATCTATTTCTCGACCTTTTGTATCATTTCATGCGATACGCTGCAGAATTTACAACTTTTAAAGAGAATTATTCAATTAGATAATTGTGTTAGCATATGCAAAACATCAAACGTGGATCTTAAGTTCACCTACCATTCTGTCATTCCACTTAAGATCATAAATCATTTAGATATAATCCTGTAACTTAATTAATCTCACAAAGAAAATAATGAACATCATCCCATGCTACATTTCTTACCCAAAACGCGTGATTTACTTATCGCTTGCTGAAATTGTCATAAATATGTTTCACAGTGCAATCGTGTCAAGCGACCGAATCTTAAACACAGAGAGGGAACTGGGCATTCATTTGCTGCTGTATTTGGAGTCAGCTAAACAAGTGCTCGGAAGATCAAAACACTGTTGGGCAATGCGCACATACCAGGATGTTCTCCCGGCCAAAACAAGATTGGTCTCATTAGGTGGTGGGGGTTGAATGGGGCAGCATTATCACTTTCACATCAGATGAGTAAGACAGGAAGGCCAGACGAATGACTGAACATACACACTTTTACAGAGAGCAGTATTATTGTGATCACTCCATTTATACAGTATGAATTCTTTTTTTAATATCTCGTGCTCTTCCTAATTTCAAATTCAATATTCTTACCTGTAACACGTTCACTTCGGCATTTTCAGAGCTGACATTTTTATCTCTGACATTTTTTCCTCTGAATTTTTACCTCTGACATTTTTACCTCTGACATTTTTTCCTCTGACATTTTTACCTCTGACATTTTTACCTCTGACATTTTTACCTCTGACATTTTTACCTCTGACATTTTTACCTCTGACATTTTTTCCTCTGACATTTTTACCTCTGACATTTTTACACCGAACCGAAACTCAACTGCTAAAATGACTGGTTGGTTGGATAAACTTTGATTGAGTGATTGACTGAGTTATTGATTAATTATGATTGATTTATTGAATAATTCATTGATTGAAACAGCTGAATGGTGATTGAATGCTTGATTGATTAATTGATTGACTGATACATTGATTAGTTGATTGATACCTAAATGTTGATTGTCTAACTTACGGTATTGATTGATTGACCGATAGAATGCAATTGACTTCAGGTGTCAATGGGTGATACCAGTCCCAGTCCAATTTTGGAAATGCAGGTAGAATTCGGGATATAAGGGAATGTGGTCGGGATATTTTGGAGAGGAGACCAACGGATGTGAAATGTCAAGATATGCACAAGCACACCCAGGAAGAGAGAGAGAGAGAGAGAGAGAGAGAGGGGGGGGGAGCATGCATGTCCTCTTAACCCTTATCCCATCTACCCAACAAAGTCCTACCTTACATCTCACCTCCCCTGCACCATGTACCATCATCCAATCCTGACTCCCATGAACACACCACTGAGTCTACCAGCAAAAAAAGGTACAATGCTACAATAATGAATGCAATACCTGTTCACTCATGCATAAAATTTTGATTTAATAAACTATAAAATTCACTCAGCAAACCTTAACTGATTGCAACTGATCATGAATTCATATCACCCTCAATTCTGTAACCTCCAAAGGACTCACCTCTCACAAATTGAAAGGTGCAATTCCTGCGCAACCTAATTTTCATACCCTTTACAAAAGTGAGCAGTGCTCACCCAAGCATGAATTATTTTAGGCTTTTTTGGTCTCATATGAAAGTTGAGTCCATGAGCTATCCGTACATATAAACCTTTTTCTTCCAGAATCATGTATTTTTCATTTGGCAGCCATTTCAAAAGTGTAAAGTTTTTTTTGGGACGCACTGTAGTGTAAAAATACCAGTCTGAAAGCTTCAAAGTATAATATCCACAGGAAGTATTTTTAAATATTAAAAATGTGAGCCAATGTTTGAAAAATATACGAGGGTCGGTTGCCCAGAATAGACATAAGGAGTGCGCATGCGCGTATGACTCACCTTACCGTACTGTGTATTGGCGTATCACGCTGCGGGAGGCACATAACGGCATTTTCAAATTCAAGCAAAGTGGTCCTCTTAGTGATTGTCTCGTGAGACGAAGGATAATAAAATCGCCGTTTGCGTCTAACTTACACTTTTTCATTCCAAATTATGGTTGGTTTCAGGGTTTTTTAGTACAAATACAAGTACTCATACACATGTTTCATCTTAGTTTGAGAATTTTTTAAATCATCTACTCACAAAGTTAGCCAATGCCTTTAAGTCGCCCTGCGTGGCTGACATGTTTTTTTGTGCTCTTTGAGCTGTGTATAGTTTCTACTATTTATATACATTGTTTCGCATTAATAATTGTACCAGATAGGTTTGTGATATGCAAGGATACTTGTAGCCAAATTTGCAGTGATATCTTGCTTGTGTTGATGAGATATTGCTTGACGTTCTTGTACATGGTTTTGATTTGAGCTGCAGTAAATTTGTATGCCATTTTGTACATGTGTGTTGTATGTATATCCATGTGCAACACTATTAGCATTCACGGTCGCTTAACTTGAACGGACAGCTTAGAGCTTTGACTGCCTGCATTGGAAGCACAATGGAGCTATTGACACTTTGTCTTTTACTCTCACTGTGTTAGTTTCTCAAGGGTCAACTGCAAGTCTACCTTGTACTGTTGAATGCAATACAGGACACCCAGCTAAAGAGATTCACTGTAAGTACTTGGAATTTCGAGTATCTTATTATCACAATTTGTCTGCAACGTTTCAACTAAATTTACTTCAGTCTGGCGATGTTAGTCCTAATCCTGGACCATTTAGTGAATACATCACCAGAGGCCATAGTGTTCCGACACAGTACTGCAACTCTGACAGAACTGGAGAACGTGTTCAGTACGAAAGATTGTTTCTGCTACATATCAATCCTGCATGGGCCCATCTGAGCCCAATTACTTATAACTATGACTTGTCAAGAATTGTTCACAAAACTTCAAAGAACAGAGGGAAGGTTCATCCCAATGCATGGAGGAACATCAAGGAGTTAGGCATCCAGGCTCATCTTCGAGGAAAGAAAGGGGCAACAGAGAATGGAATAAGGACACGGACCAAATGGACCAAAATGAACTTTCAAACTACAGACCAGTTTCTAATCTGTCCTTTCTTGGTAAACTCATTGAAAAGGCAGCTTGTTCACAGCTAATCCAACACATCAAAAATGATAAAATGTTTGATTCTGTTCAATCTGCTTACAGGCCACATCATAGCACAGAGTCGGCACTGGTTAAAGTGAAAAATGATATCATGTTTTCCCTTGACTGTAACAGAGTTGCTTTGATTGCACTTTTAGATTTATCTGCTGCCTTCGACATGATTGACCACAAAATTCTCTTATCACGTATTTACAGCAGAATAGGTGTAAGATCTACAGCCCTGTCATGGTTCGAGTCGTATCTCACAGGATGGTCCACCAGAGTCAATATTACTGGTGAACTATCTAAACCTACTAATCTTGATTTTGGACTTCCTTAAGGATCGGTGGTAGGCCCCATCGGGTATTCTATCTATACTCTCACAGTTGGTAACATTATTATACATCATTGTATCAACTACCATCTCTATGCAGATGATACGCAACTGTATATTTTATTCAATCCCAGAATCCCTGGAGATTTAGCTGTTGCTTTGTTTAGACTTCATAACTGCATTTCAGATATTAGAAATTGGATGATAGTTAATAGATTGAAGTTGAACGACTTAAAGACAGAATTCTTCGTAGCAGCCTCTCCTCACATCTTCGCAATATGCCAGATCTGAAGCTAAAAGTTGGCAATATATCCATAAGCCCTTCAGTCACCGTTAAAAAATCTTGTCATTTTTGATAGAGAAATGTTGATGGCAGACCCTGTCTCTCAGATATGTACTACTATAAGTTTTCATTTAAGGAACATTTCTCAAATTCGAAGATACATTACTCAATCAGCCTGTAGCAATGCAATCCGTTCTCTAGTTCTGTCCCGTTTAGATTACTGTAATGGCCTTCTTTCCACTATCCCTGTTACTCGATTAGATCGCATTCAACGGATTCAAAATTGGGCGGCTCGTCTAATTTATCAGGTAACAAGATTTCACTCACCTAAACCTCTCCTTGACTCGTTACACTGGCTTCCAGTAAGACATCGAATAGTCTTTAAATTACTTTAGTTAGTGTTTAAATCCCTTAAAAGGCAGGCACCTCAATATCTACGTGATTGTTTGACCCTATACACCCCTCGCAGGAATGTACGATCCTCCAGCGACCCACTCTGTCTGACATATAACATCACACGGAAACTGGCTGGAGACAGGACTTTCACTATAACTGCATCGAAATATTGGAATAGGTTACCTTTGATACTCAGGCAATCACCATCTGTCCCTTCATTCAAAAAGGGACTTAAAACATTTCATTTTTCTAACCCAGATTTTTAGAATTGTATGTGTTCATTTTAAATTTGTGTGTAATTTTCTTGTAAGCGCTTCGGGCCATCTTGGGAAAAGCGCAGTTTATAAATAATAATAATAATAATAATAATAATAATAATAATAATAATAATAATAATTATTATAATTATAATAACGTACATATATATATACATATATATGGTATACATACACTCTAAAAAGGATTGGTCCAAATAACCAATGTGTTGGTGAATATGTGTCGGACCCAAAAAATTGGTCAAAATCAACCAAAATTTTGGTGCATTTTAACTAATAATGTTGACCATTATATTAGTCAATCTTCACCAATACTTTTGGTGGGACAAATATTCACCAACACATTGGTTATGTTGACCAATCCCTTTTTTTTTTTTTTTTTAGTGTAGAAAGGGTATTTAAAAGTGAAAGTGAAATATTTGGTCATTACTATTATCGATATATACACCATCCGGAGCAGGATTAGCGATCATGAAGTTGATTTCGTCATCATTTGGATCAACCGCCGTAAAGCCAAGTGTGACTCTCTCATTAACCCGAACACAAAGAATTCTTTCCTCGTCCTGAAGAACGTTGTTAAAATCAGCGATGGCGGTCACATTAGGTGGGAAATTTTCTAAAACAGAAATGGAGAGATAACTATATTACATGTTGGCGCTCGGCTGCCTGCAGTCATGACGGCAATAATGGCAATATTGATGATATAGGTAATCATGACAATGACGATGAGGGTCATGATAATGAAATAATGATAATAATAATAATAATAATAATAATAATAATAATAATAATAATAATATTAATAATAATATTGATAATAATAATAATAATAATAATAATAATAAGGATAATGATAATGATAATGATATCAAAAATAATGACGATAACAATAATGAAAATACTAATAATGATAATAATCACGATAATAATTATGATGATGATACTCAAAATAATGATTGTAAGAATCATAAAGATAACTTTTTTTCCAATTTACGCTTGTGTTGATTCCTTTTCTTTTTTTCTTTTTTTTTTTTCTTTTAGTACCAAAGCCCACCCGGATGCTTCTCGTTATGAAGATTCGTTATTCCGAAGATTCGTTATTCCTAAGGTTCGTTTTTTCAAAAGTTTGTTATTCCGAAAAGGCAAATTTCGGATACCTAGATGTTTTATAATCCGAAAATGAAATAAGGTTCGTTTATCCGAACATTTAGTGCATTAATCCGAAGGTTCGTTATTGCGAAGGTTCCTGATTCCGACGGTTCGTTATTCGGAAGGTTCATTTTTCTTAAAATAAAATAGGGTTCATTACTCCGAAATTGAAATAAGGCTCGTTAGTCCGAAAAATGAATAGGGTTCGTTAATCCGGAAATGGAATAAGGTTCGATAATCCAAAAACTGTATAAGGTTTGAAAATAGCAAGGCGGTGCAGTGTAAACGTTGGGTGTTACTGGGGTAGGGGAGTGATCTATAATCTTCGGCAAAGGAAGGAAGCGGCGGAGATTCGGTTTGGGTTTTTAGATGTATACCTATCTAAAATTTAATTTCTTCACCCTTAGATATTTTTGATAACTTGTTGATAAACACAATATGGAAGTATGATTAAAGTGTGTGCTTATAAGCTAACTGAAATCGATTAGCCCCTATGAGTCTCTATCGGTGGTGCATATTAATATCATTATTAAGAGAAAACAACTACAACAATAACGCACAGAGGCAGGCCCAAAGCTGAACCTGTGCATGGTTTCCATGGGAGAGGCCCGTGCCTTTAGAAGCACTGGGGATTATCGACTTGGGAAAATTTAGATGTATCTTACCCAAGTGATTTCATCATTAACTCGAGAACCTACCAAATTCTGGTTTTTCGAGACCATAATTTTTACACTATAAGTGAGAGAGTTAGACTTGCTTGACTGTTTTAACCCTAAAAAAGACTGGGCTATTTTGGAGGTTATGAGGACGGGGGGGGGGGGGGGGGGACATCATGCCCACCCCATTTGATATATCGGCCGCAACACGACCGATCGACGCAAAATTTTGCATGGACGTTGAGAGTCGCATAAAGAACACAAAATCAATTGTTAATTCTTATTCTTTTTGTTATGTTTTTTTCAACTTATAATCTAGGCACATTATATGCGTAAAACATATTTTGAGTGATAATTAAGAAATGAGATGAAATTGCTATGCAAGAAGTTCTTTACAAACAATTATCAGGAAAGAAAAAAAATCTGAAAGTGATTTCAATTCTTATGAATTCTATTGTTTTCCGAATTTCTGAGTTATTACTTTTTTTTTCTACTTGAACTTTTTTATTGTGTTTTCAAGTTTACTGTTTATAGATGATAATAACACCTCAACAAATTGTAGATGATAATGGAGGAATATGAGAAAAAAATCATTCGTTTTGAACACAAAACTCAGAAATGCTACCTTTTCGGGCTTAGATAAGGTCATAAAAGGTCAGGTGACCCGGTAACGGTAAGACAGATTTTCGTAGACTTGGTGCTAAAAAATGTGTAAGACCTGAAAGAAAGAAGTCTGGAAGTGGCGTGGTGTGAAATGCAGCGGTTCGAATTTCGCGGTGCAAACTGTCCGGGGGGACCATGATGGCCCCCAAGTCTTTATAGGGAAGACTGTCTTTTAATTTTTTGTTCTCATTTTATAGATTTTCCCTGAATTTTATAAAGACATCCGAGAGGTGAAGCGCTCCTAGATCCTCCGTGGGAAAAAAACAAAACAAAAAAAAAACGAAAAAAAACAACAACATAATACCCGTATGATATTACACTTTACCCCGACCCACCGCCTTGCCCCCCCCCCCCCCCTTACTGGTCTGATCCACCTGGTTACGCCACTAAAATAACCAATAGAACAAGTAGGTCCATGCCAAAGCCTTTAAAGGACAGAAATGGCCGATTTAGGAGCTAATATCTGTTCTTAGAAAATAATGGTCATTCACCAGATTAGCCGAAACAACGTAATTGTGGGCAATATACACTGATATACATCGTCTGTAGCACATAGCTTCAAGTTAGCCTTACCAAAGCCAGTACCAGAAATCCAGGGCAAACGGAACCCTTTTATCTTTTCACTTTTCATGTTTTATGCATTTAATGTAGGAGGACTTTACATTTCAAGCCCTACGGCTTCTTGTTGTCTCTCCTTTTCTTGAAATTCATATTTAATCATATTCAAAATGTTTTGACTGTTCAGCTGTTCAATTGTTTTCAAGAATAATAACTTTCATTCATTCAAGACGCGTGCGCATTTTAGAACGATGACCCCCCAGTTCAACTACTCTAATTCCATTCGCTCAACAGGCGACGATTGCTTTGATAAGATCAGTATCAACATCTTTTCTTTTCTTTTTTTTTTTTGTATCAACATCCTTTCTGAATCGAGAACCCATCTAACCATGCATGACTTGACGCAGTGATTGCCCAAATATATACGCACGTATCATCCTCCCCTGAGACTACACGTAAAGTTTAATTCTGTCATGTCCTCTGATTTTGAATTATTACACCATATTTTTTCTCTTAAAGAAGTTTCATTTTCGGATTATTTTCGGATTAACGAACCGTATTTCTTTTTGGATTAACGAACCCTTTTTTTCATTTTCGGACAATCGAACCTTCGAAAAAACGGACCGTAGGAATAACGACCTTCGGAGTGACGACTCTTCGGAGTATTCGAACCTTCGTAATAACGGACCTTCGGAATAATGAGCTGGAGCCGTACTAAATGAGCAGCAGTTTTTAGTACTGTAGTTGCATAGTTATTGTAAGATGTAAAATGTATCTAAGTAAGAATTTAATATACTGGCGTCCTATAAAAAGCAAGCAACTCTGAAGAGTGAGTTTCTTACTAAATGAAGAAAATATGTCACTAATTTGAATGAGGAAGTGCATGGATTTGCTTTCTTTTGATAAGTCTGCATTTTAGAAATTAGGGCCGAGTGACCCTAAATTTCTTTATCATGTAAACCATAGAAAAATTTTCCTCGAATCAAGAAAAGGTCAATAATGAAAAAAAAAAAAAAAAAAAAAAACAGAGTTGCTTTCTTTTCTCATTGGATGGCAGTATACATGGCAAATCCAATGAATTTTATGTCATGCGCCACATAAATATAAATGTACCTGAAATTACAAATCACTTGCTTATCATGTATGTCTTGGGAGGTAGCAGGTGAGAGGGCACATGCCTCCGGGCAACAGTGTTGTATTTCACTTTTGTGCACCCTGACCCACTTGTTGCTCCCTCATCGTTTCACATGTTCTTTCATTCTAATTATGTATTTGTCTGCTGCCATCGATGCACTGTATTTTTTTTATTTGTTCGAATAAATAACAACAACAACAATAATAATAATAATAACAACAACAACAACAACAAATATTCCTGTTCTGCCTTGAATGGCCGTTATACAAAAGTACTAACGAGACCGTGAAAGAACATATTGTGCTAATACTGTGCTAAGTGTGACAATTTCCCTGGAATTATAAGAAATACGATAGTTTGGATCTGTAATACCTAGATTATCGAGGTCTTCATCAAAGGTATTTCCTGTCTGCATCGTCTGTTCTCCCAGTTCTGGATTTACAGCCAGATAGTCAAACAGGCACATTTCATCGTCACCACAAGCTTCTCTTGCCTTAGCGGTCCTACTGGGGTCCTCTGCGAGAAGATCACTCAGGAAAATCGGTGTGTAATTTGCCGGGTTGTAATAGGAAAAGTTCCTTTCGCCATACTCGAACAGAGACTCCGTCTCATTGATTTGCCCTAGCGTTAGCAAAAAAAAAAAAAAAAAAAAAAAAAAAAAGAAAAGAAAAGAAAAGAAAAAAAAAATCAAGTAATATATAAAAAATCTAAGCCAAAAAAAAAAATGAATAGGCAAATAAACAAATTAAATGAAATAAACAAATTTCTAAACACAAGTAGCAAATATATATATATATATATATATATTTATACATGAAATAAAATAAAGCGATAAGTAAAAACTTGGACTGCTTTCTGAACTGAAGGGCACGTTCGGGGCTCTGTCAGATGTGTCTATCTGCACAAAACACTAAACACAATTTAGCAGAATGATTGCTCTTTTGAACGCTAGGGGGAAAAACAGGTTACCTTTTTCGGGTATGATTAATGACGATTCTTTAGAACACCCTGTGTAGATTCATTTTGTACGATAAAACTTTAAAAACTATACATTAGATATCTCTCACGTTACGTGTGGCATAGGAATCCTTTACCGGGCTCGTAGAGAGTCAATTTGGGAAAACAGCAAAGTTCTAACAACAACCGTGATAATGTGAAAAACTATGTGAGCGATTTCCATCTTTCATTTTTGCTTTTTCTTTTTAGGAATCAAAGTTCACATAATATTCTATCAGACGCCCGATGGCAAGTCATTATACTTTTTTAAAGTTATTTTCTGGTATCACAAATTCCATTTCGTGATCACAAAATCGAATTTCTGATATCAACAATTCAATCTGTGTTATCACTAATTCGGATTTGTGATATCACTAATTCAAATTTGTTGTATCACATAGTCCCATTGGTTTACCACGTAGAAATTATTTTATGATATTTAAAAAAAACCCTCACAAATGGGTCATATCACTAATTCGATTTTGTTATCACTAATTGATTTTGTGACACTAATTCGAATTTTTGATATCACTCATTCAATTCTTGATGTCACAGATTGGATTTCTTGATATCACAAAATCGAATTTACGATATCACAAATTCGAATAAATGATAGGCTATCACAAATTCGAATTTGTGATATCAAGAATTCACTGTGAATTCGACCGTTAGTTTTGCGCAGAAATACACAAGGAATTTGATCGTTAGTTTTGCGCAGAAACTCAACTGTGAATTCGAGCGTTAGGTGCAGAAATACACAAAGAATTCGAGCATTAGTTTTGCGCAGAAATTTAAATGTGAATTCGAGCATTAGTTTTGTGCTGAGTTGCACAGGGGATTTGAACGTTTAAAAGTTTCGCGTAGAAATACACTGTGACTTCGCGCGTTAGTTTAAAGCAGAAACACATTTGGTGAGGGAATTTCATAACCTTGGTACCAAAAGATGCGCGAGGCTTCGAAGAAAAAAAAAACAACAACATGTAGCGGCGTTTCGCTTATGGGGCGGCAACCGCCAATTTCGTACCCCCCCCCCCCCCCCGTTAAGATAGGGTTAAATATATAGAGGGATGCTAGTAAGAACTGATCAGAGCTAGGCCCGAAAATCTACACACACACACACACACACAAATATTTTCTATGGCCTTGAAATAAACTGTAAGGGCCTGAGTTCAGGCTTTTGCCTGAAAAGTGGCATCCCTGTATGTAGTGTTGTATTATATGCCCTATAATTCTTCAAATGAAAATGAGAAACTCTCTTTTCAAATGTGGAAAATTTCCCTATTCCCTTCAAAATTTAGTTGTTAAATCATTTATTTGCATTTCACATTATTTCGAGAGATTTATGAATCATAGGTTTTATTAATAAATTTGTTTAAGTGAAACTTTGTTTAAATACAGCTATGATGTTAATGTAGAATGGTTAAATGTGGTTTATTCTGTTTTGTGTATGCCATTTGAAAATTCATTTACTCTGAAGGGTTATAATTGTAGCAGGTACTTTGTTTTACATTTGTTAACGGTTTATTCTTAAAATCCTGGATCATTTTTCTTCAACACAGAATTAACCCCAGACATGTACATGCATGTACATTCAGTGAATAGAAATTCATAAATACACCAGTGAAAGCTAAGCCAATGTTGATAATCCACTCATTAGTAACGATTTTTAACATTATTTGTATCATTTTCTATTGGCACGCAGGCTGTTAATTGTCAACTCTCTTAGTCAGGGAGAATTCACAAGAATTTCACTTTTTTTAAATGTAGCTTCCCCTTGCTATTAATTTAAGAATGAAAGGGATAAAATAATTTTCATTCCTTTCGGAAAGGTCACTTCACAATTTAACCTATAACAGGGCAAGTCCACCCGAATATCAAGTTGAATAAATTGAGTAAAATCAAACAAGCGTAACAGTGAACATTTCATCACAATCACAAACACAAAAAAACAACAAGTTGAATTACTGCGCAAAACTAATGTTTGGAAGCCCTGTGTATTCCTGCGCAAAACTAACGTTCAAATTCCCTATGAATTCTTGATATCACAAATTAGAATTAGAGATAGGACCTATAACAAATTCGATTTTGTGATATCAAGAAATCGAATTTGTGATATCACTAATTCGAATTAGTGATATCACAAAAATAATTGTATTGTGAACGTTTTTGAGGGTTCAATGCAAGAGATCGAGGGGAAGCTAACTTAAAATGATATTGCTTTTTACTCCGGGCCTGTCTTAACGAAGTTAAGATTAACTTACAAGATTGTCCAAATTCATATATCTCCTTGTCCGTGAGGTTCGTGCCTGGCGAATCCTCCAGGGTTGTGCCATTCGGGAAAATGAAATCATCAGAGCTGTTTCTATTCCCATTACCTAGAAAGAGAAAAAAGAAGAAATGGGAATAAAGAATGTGAGCACTTATAGGAGTTTTTACATGGGTGGAGGAGTTGTACTATTGTATTAAGCGATCATTTTGACAGCCATGATCGAGGGCACGGTCTTAGGTTAAGTCATGAAATTGCAAAAAGTTCCCTTCCATGTAGAGTCTGTGTTGTGGAAGGTAACTATTTATGCTTCGCGAAATAACAAAAATCAGCTGCAAATTCCACTTGCACTTCACTTTCTCACTTAATTCGAAATTCATGCGAGCACCCTCCAATAATCAGCATTTAAAACTTGGGAAGGGGCTTCTTGTGTGAAGAAAAAAAAACGAACATCAGATGAGATATTTTGTAGACCAGCAACCAACAGGCATTAACAATGTATTTCTCCAACCAGCAACGGTTCACGATAAAACATAGAAAAAAAAAATCGTATTATCCCTAAGGCTCGTCGACATTTGAAAACAACGTAAAATATTTTTCTGACCTGCATGAGAACATTTTCAATCACTGATTGGTGTAAATTCCTTCATATCCGTGGAGTTATACGACTGTATTTCTTTAGGACAAAATATGTTGTAGATCCCCTCTTACCCAAGAGTCCTCTGCCTTCTCCATCGTAATCTGTCGGCGCTGACACAATGAGGTCCAGGATACCGTTGTTTAAGGTCACTGTGAAGGATGTTGCGGAGAGGTTGCCGACTTGATAGTAAGCAATGATCCTGATTTCTTCCGGGGTGGTCCCGTTCTCACGGGTCAGGGAAAACGTGGTATCAGCAGAAGGATAACCGTCTTAGGTAAAAGAAATAATGGAAAGTAAAACATGAGTGATGAAAAGAATTGAGCTATTTTCTGTTTCTTTATTAACCCTGAAATAGCTGGGTCTTTTGGACCCATCTCATAGCCGGGGGAAGGGAAGATTCCCCCCCCCCCCAAGATTTCGGCCGCAATCGCGCCGAAAATTGGCACGGATGTCACCCACAACGTAATCTACAAAACTCTTTAGTTAATTGTTCAATTTATTCTACATTATTGGGTAAAGCATCATCTATTAAAGAAGGGAATGATCCAAAGTGCATTTGGCGAATTAATTTTGATTCTAATTTTGATTCTATGCCCGTTTCGTAAAATACAGCCATTCTCAATTTTTTGGCGACCGATGAGACTACAATTGTGTCGGGATAGCCTTTCATAATAAGCTGTTTTAGGGAAGCCCACTGATGTGTGTGAAGTGGCTATAGTGTTGGTGGGTGATGTATGTGTAAGTTACCTAAGTCAGTTTTGTATGTGTACTTGTATATTTTCTTGTGTCTTTTTTATGTACAGAGCCTTGTTGTAAACCAGTTTTTTTTTTATATTTATATATATTTTGCTTTGATACGTAGCTGAACTGGTTACTCTGTATAAATAAGTGAAATAAATAAATAAATAAATAAATATATAAATAAATTAGGATATACCACTAACACTTTGCAAGTGATGTTCTACAGCAGTAATACTGATTATTCTAATAGGCGCAATCATAATTATAATTTCTCTGAAGTAAGGCCTAACGATCAGTACTGAATCCCTTGATGCATTTTCAATCCAGAAGTTGTTGATCTTTAAGTTGGAGGGAGTCGAGAAGATAGGAGGATACCCCAGCTATGGATTTTAGGCTTAAAAACAACAACAAAGGATCCTGTAGCTTTATGAATTTCTTCGATCAAAAATTAATCTAAGAGATCGCGATTAAGGACAAACACTAAATAAGATTAATAAATTGTGATAAAATAAGGTTCACATCTGAATCTATTCCATTAAGATTTTGAATCGAATTTTGGATTTGTCCCCGACTCAAGTCCAAGATATTTACCTCCTTCTAACACAGCCAAATCATTTAACTCCTCTGTTCGGTTTATCAGGATTCTCATGTCCGTTCTGTTGTCGTTTAAGGAAAACTCCACCTGTTTTGGAGGCAAAAAGAAAAGAATGTGTTCATCAACCACCCAAAATGTAAACCACTTTAATTTTACACAAATCATCAGTAAACAATACTATGGTTACAGAGTTGCTACGAAAATTAGATCGAAGTTTTTTACATCTATAGAATGGCATATTTTACACATGAATCAATCTGAATCTCATCAAGAGGAATGACTCAAGAATGACATATCAAATACAATCCATTTCATGTAACAAATACTACATGCAAATCGATATTGATAGACACGACATAATCACCAGTGCCATTTGCATAAACGTGCCAGTATATTTCAAGCCCGACATGCGTGAAATAGACTTTCCAAAGTGTATTGTTTAATGTACTCTTTAAACTCACAAGATAAAGAATCTATTCTATCCGGAATATGAAAATAATAATTCACTTTCTTTTCATTGAAAATCCATGCTCAATACAGTGAATTTCAATTGCTGTATGTTTTTGAGGATTTTTGAATGTATTCCGTGCAATATGAAAGTGTTTACCCTTGTGATGCCCTGTGTAGCAGCGAAACCGGTAAAAACAGTCCCAGTGTCAACAGGCTCACTGTTATTAAAGGCTTTGCCAGTCCTGGCCTGAAGAACGAATGGGTCACCATTGGTGTATCTCAGCATAATGTACTCTCCAAGCCCATTAAAGGTATACTTCCTACCATCCAGAGTATTAATATGAGGGTCACCCCAAAACCAAGCTATACGCAGAAGTAAAATAAGATTGATTATTGTATTGGGTCTTAAAGAACAACAACAACAAAAGATTACTTGAAATTCGAATAACAAAATTACATATGTTTTCTAGGGCAGCTACTGTACTCATAAAATGTTTCAGTGAGACTTGCACTTTGTTGGTTAATGCGGAGTCCGCCAAATTGTCGAGCTACCTCCATCAACTATTGATATGTTAGAGCACCGATGAGTTAAACATCGAGGGGTG
>JAPZVO010000994.1:0-23853 GCA_029962745.1 Echinometra lucunter | reverse complement strand
TTGTGAAAGATGGACATTTGTACCTGGCAAGTAGGAGGATCTGGTGATAAGTTTCCATCTGCGTTACATGTTGATTGAGCATTTCCCATGATATTGTAGCCAGTCTCACAACTGTAATCACACATTGCATTGTACTTCTACCGTTGTTCCTGCAGTACATCCACTCAGATAGGGGTGACGCAACCTCTTGAACGTTACAGGTCACCACTGCCAAAAATAAAAGTGATGAAGAAAGTTACACATAAGTAAATATACACCCTTCGACCTATGTTTCACATGTGGTCGAGTCACTTTCTGTGAATTTCAAAGCTATGACAATAAAAGTATAATAGACCTAGGGGAAATTTGATCCTACAGGGGAATACATATTAAATTGAAATAAATCAATCACGGGCTAGAAGAACAAAAATCAACTAACAAACCACACATAAATTTGAGCTCATTCTGAGACAGATGTGTATTCATCGTACATAAAAAACAAACAAAAAAGAAATGGTGGCACAAGGTTGAATTTATCAATTTTATATTTACTTCCTAAGCCAAATGACAAATAATATATTCCTATGTTATGATGATTTCTTCCAGAACTTTGGCTCATAGACCTATTCAAGTGACCTAAGTTTGTGAAGATGGACATTTGTACCTTGGCAAGTAGGAGGATCTGGTGATAAGTTTCCATCTGCGTTACATGTTGATTGAGCATTTCCCATGAATTGTAGCCAGTCTCACAACTGTAATCACACATTGCATTGTACTCTACGTTGTTCCTGCAGTACATCCACTCAGAATAAGGGGTGACGCAACCTCTTGAACGTTACAGGTCACCACTGCCAAATAAAAGTGATGAAAAAGTTACACATAAGTAAATATACATACCCTTGACCTATGTTTCACATGTGGTCGAGTCACTTTCTGTGAATTCAAAGCTATGACAATAAAAGTATAATAGACCTATGGGAATTTGATCCTACAGGGGGAATACATATTAATTGAAATAATCAATCACGGGCTAGAAGAACAAAAATCAACTAACAAACCACACATAAATTTGAGCTCATTCTGAGACAGATGTGTATTCATCGTACATAAAAAAACAAACAAAAAGAAAGGTGGCACAAGGTTGAATTTATCAAATTTTATATTTACTTCCTAAGCCAAATGACAAATAATATTTCCTAAGTTATAATGATTTCTTCCAGAACTTTGGCTCATAGACCTATTCAAGGTGACCTAAGCTTGTGAAAGATAGACATTTGTACCTTGGCAAGTAGGAGGATCTGGTGATAAGTTTCCATCTGCGTTACATGTTGATTGAGCATTTCCCATGATATTGTAGCCAGTCTCACAACTGTAATCACACATTGCATTGTACTCTACCGTTGTTCCTGCATACATCCACTCACAATAAGGGTGACGCAACCTCTTGAACGTTACAGGTCACAACTGCCAAAAATAAAAGTGATAAATAAAGGTACACATAAGTAAGTATACATAACCTTCGACCTTATGTAAAAGTATACTTGTTTTGCTCTTTCAAATGCAACCAATGGCTAAACAAATCATAAAATTATCTTTTATAGACCATCGGAAAATGCACATGCAAGGAGACATTATAGCCTAATCTAATGTCTTGTGAAAAATCATCTATGTTTCACATATGGTTGAGTCACATTCTGTGAATTTCAGTGCTATGTCAATAAAGGTATAATAGACCTATGGGAAATTGGATCCTACAGGGGGCAACATATTAAATTGAAATAAATCAATCACGGGCTAGAAGAACAAAAATCAACTAACAACCACACATAAATTTGAGCTCATTCTGAGACAGATGTGTATTCATCGTACATAAAAAACAAACAAAAAGAAATGGTGGCACAAAGTTGAATTTATCAAATTTTAAATTTACTTCCTAAGCCAAATGACAAATAATATTCCTATGTTATGATGATTTCTTCCAGAACTTTGGCTCATAGACCTATTCAAAGTGACCTAAGCTTGTGAAAGATGGACATTTGTACCTTGGCAAGTAGGAGGATCTGGTGATAAGTTTCCATCTGCGTTACATGTTGATTGAGCATTTCCCATGATATTGTAGCCAGTCTCACAACTGTAATCACAACATTGCATTGTACTCATACCGTGTTCCTGCAGTACATCCACTCAGAATAAGGGGTTACGCAACCTCTTGAACGTTACAGTCACCACTGCCTAAAAATAAAAGTGATGAAGAAAGTTACACATAAGTAATATACATACCTTCGACCTATGTTTCACATGTGGTCGAAGTCACTTTCTGTGAATTTCAAAGCTATGACAATTAAAGTATAATAGACCTATGGGAAATTTGATCCTACAGGGGGAATACATATTAATTGAAATAAATCAATCACGGGCTAGAAGAACAAAAATCACTAACAAACCACACATAAATTTGAGCTCATTCTGAGACAGATGTGTATTCATCGTACATAAAAAACAACAAAAAAATGAAATGGTTGGCACAAAGGTTTGAATTATCAAATTTTAAATTTACTTCCTAGCCAAATGACAAATAATATATTCCTATGTATGATGATTTCTTCCAGAACTTTGGCTCATAGACCTATGTCAAAGTGACCTAAGTTTGGTGAAAGAGGGACAATTTGTACCTTGGCAAGTAGGAGGATCTGTGATAAGTTTCCATCTGCGTTACATGTTATTGAGCATTTCCCATGATATTGTAGCCAGTCTCACAACTGTAATCACACATTGCAATTGTACTCTAAACCGTTGTTCCTGCAGTACATCCACTCAGAATAAGGGGTGACGCAACCTCTTGAACGTTACAGGTCACCACTGCCAAAAATAAAAGTGATGAAGAAAGTTACACATAAGTAAATATACATCCCTTCGACCTATTTTTCACATGTGGTCGAGTCACTTTCTGTGAATTTCAAAGCTATGACATAAAGTATAATAGACCTATGGAAATTTGATCCTACAGGGGGAATACATATTTAAAATTGAAATAAATCAATCACGGGGCTAGAAGACAAAAAATCAACTAACAAACCACACATAAATTTGAGCTCATCTGAGACAGATGTGTATTCATCGTACATAAAAAAACAAACAAAAAAAGAAATGGTGGCACAAGGTTGAATTTAATCAAAATTTTATAATTTTACTTCTACTCTTCCTAAGCCAATGACAAATAATATAGTCCTAAGTTATAATGATTTCTTCCAGAACTTTGGCTGATAGTAGCTATTCAAGGTGACCTAAGCTTGTGAAAGATAGACATTTGTACCTTGGCAAGTAGGAGGAT
This sequence comes from Echinometra lucunter, assembly GCA_029962745.1. Taxonomy (NCBI): domain Eukaryota; kingdom Metazoa; phylum Echinodermata; class Echinoidea; order Camarodonta; family Echinometridae; genus Echinometra; species Echinometra lucunter. Next base: position 20,543 of record JAPZVO010000994.1, on the reverse strand, counting down.
CTGTGATAAGTTTCCATCTGCGTTACATGTTATTGAGCATTTCCATGATATTGTAGCCCAGTCTCACAACTGTAATCACACATTGCATTGTACTCTACCGTTGTCCTGCAGTAATCCACTCACAATAAGGGGTGACGCAACCTCTTGAACGTTACAGGTCACAACTGCCAAAAATAAAAGTGATAAATAAAGGTACACATAAGTAAGTATACATAACCTCGACCTTATGTAAAACTGTATACTTGTTTTGCTCTTTCAAATGCAAAACCAATGGCTAAACAAATCATAAAATTAGCTTTTATAGACCATCGGAAAAGCACATGCAAGGAGACATTATAGCCTAATCTAATGTCTTGTGAAAAATCATCTATGTTTCACATATGGTTTGAGTCACATTCTGTGAATTTCAGTGCTATGTCAATAAGGTATAATAGACCTATGGGAAATTTGATCCTACAGGGGGCATACATATTAAATTGAAATAAATCAGTCACGGGCTAGAAGAACAAATCAACTAACAACCACACATAAATTTGAGCTCATTCTGAGACAGATGTGTATTCATCGTACATAAAAAAAACAAACAAAAAAGAAATGTGGCACAAAGTTTGAATTAGTCAAATTTAAATTTACTTCCTAAGCCAAAATTGACAAATAATATATTCCTATGTTATGATGATTTTCTTCCAGAACTTTGGCTCATAGACCTATTCAAAGTGACCTAAGCTTTGTGAAAGAAGACAATTTGTACCTGGCAAGTAGGAGGATCTGGTGATAAGTTCCATCTGCGTTACATGTTGATTGAGCATTCCCATGATATGGTAGCCAGTCTCACAACTGTAATCAACAGTTGCATTGTACTCTACCGTTGTTCCTGCAGTACATCCATTCAGAATAAGGGGTGACGCAACCTCTTGAACGTTACAGGTCACCACTGCCAAAAATAAAAGTGATGAAGAAGTTACACATAAGTAAATATACATACCCTTCGACCTATTTTTCACATGTGGTCGAGTCACTTTCTGTGAATTTTCAAAGCTATGACGATAAAAGTATAATAGACCTATGGGAAATTTGATCCTACAGGGGGAATACATATTAAATTGAAATAAATCAATCACGTGCTAGAAGAACAAAAATCAACTAAAAACCACACATAAATTTGAGCTCATTCTGAGACAGATGTGTATTCATCGTACATAAAAAACAACAAAAAGAGAATGGTGGCACAAAGTTGAATTATACAAATTTTAAATTTACTTCCTAAGCCAAATGACAATAATAATATTCCTATGTTATGATGATTTCTTCCAGAACTTTGGCTCATAGACCTATTCAAAGTGACCTAAGTTTGTGAAAGATGGACATTTGTACCTTGGCAAGTAGGAGGATCTGGTGATAGTTTCCTCTGCGTTACATGGTGATTGAGCATTTCCCAATGATATTGTAGCCAGTCTCACAACTGTAATCACACATTGCATTGTACTCTACCGTTGTTCCTGCAGTACATCCACTCAGAATAAGGGGTGACGCAACCTCTGAAACGTTTACAGGTCACCACTGCCAAAAATAAAAGGTGATGAAGAAAGTTACACATAAGTAAATATACATACCCTTCGACCTATTTTTCACATGTGGTCGAGTCACTTCTGTGAATTTCAAAGCTATGACAATAAAAGTATAATAGACCTATGGGAATTTGATCCTACAGGGGGAATACATATTAAATTGAAATAAATCAATCACGGGCTAGAAGAACAAAAATCAACTAACAAACCACACATAAATTTGAGCTCATCTGAGACAGATGTGTATTCATCGTACATAAAAAAACAAACAAAAAAGAAATGGGGCACAAGGTTGAATTTATCAAATTTATATTTACCTTCCTAAGCCAAATAGACAAATAATATATTCCTAAGTTATAATGATTTCTTCCAGAACTTTGGCTGATATGACCTATTCAAGGTGACCTAAGCTTGTGAAAGATAGACAGTTGTACCTTGGCAAGTAGGAGGATCTGGTGATAAGTTTCATCTGCGTTACATGTTGATTGAGCATTTCCATGATATTGTAGCCAGTCTCACAACGGTAATCACACATTGCATTGTACTCTACCGTTGTTCCTGCAGTACATCCACTCACAATAAGGGGTGACGCAACCTCTTGAACGTTACAGGTCACAACTGCCAAAAATAAAAGTGATAAATCAAGGTACACATAAGTAAGTATACATAACCTTCGGACCTTATGTAAAACTGATACTTGTTTTGCTCTTTCAAATGCAAACCAATGGCTAAACAAATCATAAAAATTATCTTTATAGACCATCGGAAAATGCACATGCAAGGAGACATTATAGCCTAATCTAATGTCTTGTGAAAAATCATCTATGTTTCACATATGGTTGAGTCACATTCTGTGAATTTCAGTGCTATGTCAATAAAGGTATAATAGACCTATGGGAAATTTGATCTACAGGGGGCATAATATTAAATTGAAATAAATCAGTCACGGGCTAGAAGAAACAAAATCAACTAACAACCACACATAAATTTGAGCTCATTCTGAGACAGATGTGTATTCATCGTACATAAAAAAACAACAAAAAAGAAATGGTGGCACAAAGTTGAATTTATCAAATTTTAAATTTACTCTTCCTAAGCAAATGACAAACTAATATATTCCTATGTTATGATGATTTCTTTCCAGAACTTTGGCTCATAGACCTATTCAAAGTGACCTAAGTTTGTGAAAGATGGACATTTGTACCTTGGCAAGTAGGAGGATCTGGTGATAAGTTTCCATATGCGTTACCATCTTGATTGAGCATTCCCCATGATATTGTAGCCAGTCTCACAACTTGTAATCACACATTGCATTGTACTCTACCGTTGTTCCTGCCAGTACATCCATTCAGAATAAGGGGTGACGCAACCTCTTGAAACGTTACAGGTCACCACTGCCAAAATAAAAGTGATGAAGAAGTTACACATAAGTAAATATACATACCCTTCGACCTATTTCACATGTGGTCGAGTCACTTTCTGTGAATTTCAAAGCTATGACGATAAAAGTATAATAGACCTATGGGAAATTTGATCCTACAGGGGGAATACATATTAAATTGAAATAAATCAATCACGGGCTAGAAGAACAAAAATCAACTAACAAACCACACATAAATTTGAGCTCATTCTGAGACAGATGTGTATTCATCCTACATAAAAAACAAACAAACAAATGGTGGCACAAGGTTGAATATATCAAATTTTATATTTACTTCCTAAGCCAAATGACAAATAATATATTCCTAAGTTATAATGATTTCTTCCAGAACTTTGGCTGATAGACCTATTCAAGGTGACCTAAGCTTGTGAAAGATAGACATTTGTACCTTGGCAAGTAGGAGGGATCTGGTGATAAGTTTCCATCTGCGTTACATGTTGATTGAGCCTTTCCCATGATATTGTAGCCAGTCTCACAACTGTAATCACACATTGCATTGTACTCTACCGTTGTTCCTGCAGTACATCCACTCAGAATAAGGGGTGACGCAACCTCTTGAACGTTACAGGTCACCACTGCCAAAAATAAAAGTGATGAAGAAAGTTACACATAAGTAAATATACATACCCTTCGACCTATGTTTCACATGTGGGTCGAGTCACTTTCTGTGAATTTCAAAGCTATGACAATAAAAGTATAATAGACCTATGGAAAATTTGATCCTACAGGGGGAATACATATTAAATTGAAATAAATCAATCACGGGCTAGAAGAACAAAAATCAACTAACAAACCACACATAAATTTGAGCTCATTCTGAGACAGATGTGTATTCATCGTACATAAAAAAAACAAACAAAAAAGAAATGGTGGCACAAAGTTGAATTTATCAAATTTTAAATTTACTTCCTAAGCCAAATGACAAATAATATATTCCTATGTTATGATGATTTCTTCCAGAACTTTGGCTCATAGACCTATTCAAAGTGACCTAAGTTTGTGAAAGATGGACATTTGTACCTTGGCAAGTAGGAGGATCTGGTGATAAGTTTCCATCTGCGTTACATGTTGATTGAGCATTTCCCATGATATTGTAGCCAGTCTCACAACTGTAATCACACATTGCATTGTACTCTACCGTTGTTCCTGCAGTACATCCACTCAGAATAAGGGGTGACGCAACCTCTTGAACGTTACAGGTCACCACTGCCCAAAATAAAAGTGATGAAGAAAGTTACACATAAGTAAATATACATACCCTTCGACCTATTTTTCACATGTGGTCGAGTCACTTTCTGTGAATTTCAAAGCTATGACAATAAAAGTATAATAGACCTATGGGAAATTTGATCCTACAGGGGGAATACATATTAAATTGAAATAAATCAATCACGGGCTAGAAGAACAAAAATCAACTAACAAACCACACATAAATTTGAGCTCATTCTGAGACAGATGTGTATTCATCGTACATAAAAAAACAAACAAAAAAGAAATGGTGGCACAAGGTTGAATTTATCAAATTTTATATTTACTTCCTAAGCCAAATGACAAATAATATATTCCTAAGTTATAATGATTTCTTCCAGAACTTTGGCTGATAGACCTATTCAAGGTGACCTAAGCTTGTGAAAGATAGACATTTGTACCTTGGCAAGTAGGAGGATCTGGTGATAAGTTTCCATCTGCGTTACATGTTGATTGAGCATTCCCATGATATTGTAGCCAGTCTCACAACTGTAATCACACATTGCATTGTACTCTACCGTTGTTCCTGCAGTACATCCACTCACAATAAGGGGTGACGCAACCTCTTGAACGTTACAGGTCACAACTGCCAAAAATAAAGTGATAAATAAAGGTACACATAAGTAAGTATACATAACCTTCGACCTTATGTAAAACTGTATACTTGTTTTGCTCTTTCAAATGCAAACCAATGGCTAAACAAATCATAAAAATTATCTTTTATAGACCATCGGAAAATGCACATGCAAGGAGACATTATAGCCTAATCTAATGTCTTGTGAAAAATCATCTATGTTTCACATATGGTTGAGTCACATTCTGTGAATTTCAGTGCTATGTCAATAAAGGTATAATAGACCTATGGGAAATTTGATCCTACAGGGGGCATACATATTAAATTGAAATAAATCAGTCACGGGCTAGAAGAACAAAAATCAACTAACAAACCACACATAAATTTGAGCTCATTCTGAGACAGATGTGTATTCATCCTACATAAAAAACAAACAAACAAATGGTGGCACAAGGTTGAATTTATCAAATTTTATATTTACTTCCTAAGCCAAATGACAAATAATATATTCCTAAGTTATAATGATTTCTTCCAGAACTTTGGCTGATAGACCTATTCAAGGTGACCTAAGCTTGTGAAAGATAGACATTTGTACCTTGGCAAGTAGGAGGATCTGGTGATAAGTTTCCATCTGCGTTACATGTTGATTGAGCATTTCCCATGATATTGTAGCCAGTCTCACAACTGTAATCACACATTGCATTGTACTCTACCGTTGTTCCTGCAGTACATCCACTCAGAATAAGGGGTGACGCAACCTCTTGAACGTTACAGGTCACCACTGCCAAAAATAAAAGTGATGAAGAAAGTTACACATAAGTAAATATACATACCCTTCGACCTATGTTTCACATGTGGTCGAGTCACTTTCTGTGAATTTCAAAGCTATGACAATAAAAGTATAATAGACCTATGGGAAATTTGATCCTACAGGGGGAATACATATTAAATTGAAATAAATCAATCACGGGCTAGAAGAACAAAAATCAACTAACAAACCACACATAAATTTGAGCTCATTCTGAGACAGATGTGTATTCATCGTACATAAAAAAAACAAACAAAAAAGAAATGGTGGCACAAAGTTGAATTTATCAAATTTTAAATTTACTTCCTAAGCCAAATGACAAATAATATATTCCTATGTTATGATGATTTCTTCCAGAACTTTGGCTCATAGACCTATTCAAAGTGACCTAAGTTTGTGAAAGATGGACATTTGTACCTTGGCAAGTAGGAGGATCTGGTGATAAGTTTCCATCTGCGTTACATGTTGATTGAGCATTTCCCATGATATTGTAGCCAGTCTCACAACTGTAATCACACATTGCATTGTACTCTACCGTTGTTCCTGCAGTACATCCACTCAGAATAAGGGGTGACGCAACCTCTTGAACGTTACAGGTCACCACTGCCAAAAATAAAAGTGATGAAGAAAGTTACACATAAGTAAATATACATACCCTTCGACCTATTTTTCACATGTGGTCGAGTCACTTTCTGTGAATTTCAAAGCTATGACAATAAAAGTATAATAGACCTATGGGAAATTTGATCCTACAGGGGGAATACATATTAAATTGAAATAAATCAATCACGGGCTAGAAGAACAAAAATCAACTAACAAACCACACATAAATTTGAGCTCATTCTGAGACAGATGTGTATTCATCGTACATAAAAAAACAAACAAAAAAGAAATGGTGGCACAAGGTTGAATTTATCAATTTTATATTTACTTCCTAAGCCAAATGACAAATAATATATTCCTAAGTTATAATGATTTCTTCCAGAACTTTGGCTGATAGACCTATTCAAGGTGACCTAAGCTTGTGAAAGATAGACATTTGTACCTTGGCAAGTAGGAGGATCTGGTGATAAGTTTCCATCTGCGTTACATGTTGATTGAGCATTTCCCATGATATTGTAGCCAGTCTCACAACTGTAATCACACATTGCATTGTACACTACCGTTGTTCCTGCAGTACATCCACTCACAATAAGGGGTGACGCAACCTCTTGAACGTTACAGGTCACAACTGCCAAAAATAAAAGTGATAAATAAAGGTACACATAAGTAAGTATACATAACCTTCGACCTTATGTAAAACTGTATACTTGTTTTGCTCTTTCAAATGCAAACCAATGGCTAAACAAATCATAAAAATTATCTTTTATAGACCATCGGAAAATGCACATGCAAGGAGACATTATAGCCTAATCTAATGTCTTGTGAAAATCATCTATGTTTCACATATGGTTGAGTCACATTCTGTGAATTTCAGTGCTATGTCAATAAAGGTATAATAGACCTATGGGAAATTTGATCCTACAGGGGGCATACATATTAAATTGAAATAAATCAGTCACGGGCTAGAAGAACAAAAATCAACTAACAAACCACACATAAATTTGAGCTCATTCTGAGACAGATGTGTATTCATCGTACATAAAAAAACAAACAAAAAAGAAATGGTGGCACAAAGTTGAATTTATCAAATTTTAAATTTACTTCCTAAGCCAAATGACAAATAATATATTCCTATGTTATGATGATTTCTTCCAGAACTTTGGCTCATAGACCTATTCAAAGTGACCTAAGTTTGTGAAAGATGGACATTTGTACCTTGGCAAGTAGGAGGATCTGGTGATAAGTTTCCATCTGCGTTACATGTTGATTGAGCATTTCCCATGATATTGTAGCCAGTCTCACAACTGTAATCACACATTGCATTGTACTCTACCGTTGTTCCTGCAGTACATCCATTCAGAATAAGGGGTGACGCAACCTCTTGAACGTTACAGGTCACCACTGCCAAAAATAAAAGTGATGAAGAAAGTTACACATAAGTAAATATACATACCCTTCGACCTATTTTTCACATGTGGTCGAGTCACTTTCTGTGAATTTCAAAGCTATGACGATAAAAGTATAATAGACCTATGGGAAATTTGATCCTACAGGGGGAATACATATTAAATTGAAATAAATCAATCACGTGCTAGAAGAACAAAAATCAACTAACAAACCACACATAAATTTGAGCTCATTCTGAGACAGATGTGTATTCATCCTACATAAAAAACAAACAAACAAATGGTGGCACAAGGTTGAATTTATCAAATTTTATATTTACTTCCTAAGCCAAATGACAAATAATATATTCCTAAGTTATAATGATTTCTTCCAGAACTTTGGCTGATAGACCTATTCAAGGTGACCTAAGCTTGTGAAAGATAGACATTTGTACCTTGGCAAGTAGGAGGATCTGGTGATAAGTTTCCATCTGCGTTACATGTTGATTGAGCATTTCCCATGATATTGTAGCCAGTCTCACAACTGTAATCACACATTGCATTGTACTCTACCGTTGTTCCTGCAGTACATCCACTCAGAATAAGGGGTGACGCAACCTCTTGAACGTTACAGGTCACCACTGCCAAAAATAAAAGTGATGAAGAAAGTTACACATAAGTAAATATACATACCCTTCGACCTATGTTTCACATGTGGTCGAGTCACTTTCTGTGAATTTCAAAGCTATGACAATAAAAGTATAATAGACCTATGGGAAATTTGATCCTACAGGGGGAATACATATTAAATTGAAATAAATCAATCACGGGCTAGAAGAACAAAAATCAACTAACAAACCACACATAAATTTGAGCTCATTCTGAGACAGATGTGTATTCATCGTACATAAAAAAACAAACAAAAAGAAATGGTGGCACAAAGTTGAATTTATCAAATTTTAAATTTACTTCCTAAGCCAAATGACAAATAATATATTCCTATGTTATGATGATTTCTTCCAGAACTTTGGCTCATAGACCTATTCAAAGTGACCTAAGTTTGTGAAAGATGGACATTTGTACCTTGGCAAGTAGGAGGATCTGGTGATAAGTTTCCATCTGCGTTACATGTTGATTGAGCATTTCCCATGATATTGTAGCCAGTCTCACAACTGTAATCACACATTGCATTGTACTCTACCGTTGTTCCTGCAGTACATCCACTCAGAATAAGGGGTGACGCAACCTCTTGAACGTTACAGGTCACCACTGCCAAAAATAAAAGTGATGAAGAAAGTTACACATAAGTAAATATACATACCCTTCGACCTATTTTTCACATGTGGTCGAGTCACTTTCTGTGAATTTCAAAGCTATGACAATAAAAGTATAATAGACCTATGGGAAATTTGATCCTACAGGGGGAATACATATTAAATTGAAATAAATCAATCACGGGCTAGAAGAACAAAAATCAACTAACAAACCACACATAAATTTGAGCTCATTCTGAGACAGATGTGTATTCATCGTACATAAAAAAACAAACAAAAAAGAAATGGTGGCACAAGGTTGAATTTATCAAATTTTATATTTACTTCCTAAGCCAAATGACAAATAATATATTCCTAAGTTATAATGATTTCTTCCAGAACTTTGGCTGATAGACCTATTCAAGGTGACCTAAGCTTGTGAAAGATAGACATTTGTACCTTGGCAAGTAGGAGGATCTGGTGATAAGTTTCCATCTGCGTTACATGTTGATTGAGCATTTCCCATGATATTGTAGCCAGTCTCACAACTGTAATCACACATTGCATTGTACTCTACCGTTGTTCCTGCAGTACATCCACTCACAATAAGGGGTGACGCAACCTCTTGAACGTTACAGGTCACAACTGCCAAAAATAAAAGTGATAAATAAAGGTACACATAAGTAAGTATACATAACCTTCGACCTTATGTAAAACTGTATACTTGTTTTGCTCTTTCAAATGCAAACCAATGGCTAAACAAATCATAAAAATTATCTTTTATAGACCATCGGAAAATGCACATGCAAGGAGACATTATAGCCTAATCTAATGTCTTGTGAAAAATCATCTATGTTTCACATATGGTTGAGTCACATTCTGTGAATTTCAGTGCTATGTCAATAAAGGTATAATAGACCTATAGGAAATTGGATCCTACAGGGGGCATACATATTAAATTGAAATAAATCAATCACGGGCTAGAAGAACAAAAATCAACTAACAAACCACACATAAATTTGAGCTCATTCTGAGACAGATGTGTATTCATCGTACATAAAAAAACAAACAAAAAAGAAATGGTGGCACAAAGTTGAATTTATCAAATTTTAAATTTATTTCCTAAGCCAAATGACAAATAATATATTCCTAAGTTATAATGATTTCTTCCAGAACTTTGGCTCATAGACCTATTCAAGGTGACCTAAGCTTGTGAAAGATAGACATTTGTACCTTGGCAAGTAGGAGGATCTGGTGATAAGTTTCCATCTGCGTTACATGTTGATTGAGCATTTCCCATGATATTGTAGCCAGTCTCACAACTGTAATCACACATTGCATTGTACTCTACCGCTGTTCCTGCAGTACATCCACTCAGAATAAGGGGTGACGCAACCTCTTGAACGTTACAGGTCACCACTGCCAAAAATAAAAGTGATGAAGAAAGTTACACATAAGTAAATATACATACCCTTCGACCTATGTTTCACATGTGGTCGAGTCACTTTCTGTGAATTTCAAAGCTATGACGATAAAAGTATAATAGACCTATGGGAAATTTGATCCTACAGGGGGAATACATATTAAATTGAAATAAATCAATCACGGGCTAGAAGAACAAAAATCAACTAACAAACCACACATAAATTTGAGCTCATTCTGAGACAGATGTGTATTCATCGTACATAAAAAAACAAACAAAAAAGAAATGGTGGCACAAGGTTGAATTTATCAAATTTTATATTTACTTCCTAAGCCAAATGACAAATAATATATTCCTAAGTTATAATGATTTCTTCCAGAACTTTGGCTCATAGACCTATTCAAGGTGACCTAAGCTTGTGAAAGATAGACATTTGTACCTTGGCAAGTAGGAGGATCTGGTGATAAGTTTCCATCTGCGTTACATGTTGATTGAGCATTTCCCATGATATTGTAGCCAGTCTCACAACTGTAATCACACATTGCATTGTACTCTACCGTTGTTCCTGCAGTACATCCACTCAGAATAAGGGGTGACGCAACCTCTTGAACGTTACAGGTCACCACTGCCAAAAATAAAAGTGATGAAGAAAGTTACACATAAGTAAATATACATACCCTTCGACCTATGTTTCACATGTGGTCGAGTCACTTTCTGTGAATTTCAAAGCTATGACGATAAAAGTATAATAGACCTATGGGAAATTTGATCCTACAGGGGGAATACATATTAAATTGAAATAAATCAATCACGGGCTAGAAGAACAAAAATCAACTAACAAACCACACATAAATTTGAGCTCATTCTGAGACAGATGTGTATTCATCGTACATAAAAAAACAAACAAAAAAGAAATGGTGGCACAAAGTTGAATTTATCAAATTTTAAATTTACTTCCTAAGCCAAATGACAAATAATATATTCCTATGTTATGATGATTTCTTCCAGAACTTTGGCTCATAGACCTATTCAAAGTGACCTAAGTTTGTGAAAGATGGACATTTGTACCTTGGCAAGTAGGAGGATCTGGTGATAAGTTTCCATCTGCGTTACATGTTGATTGAGCATTTCCCATGATATTGTAGCCAGTCTCACAACTGTAATCACACATTGCATTGTACTCTACCGTTGTTCCTGCAGTACATCCACTCAGAATAAGGGGTGACGCAACCTCTTGAACGTTACAGGTCACCACTGCCAAAAATAAAAGTGATGAAGAAAGTTACACATAAGTAAATATACATACCCTTCGACCTATTTTTCACATGTGGTCGAGTCACTTTCTGTGAATTTCAAAGCTATGACAATAAAAGTATAATAGACCTATGGGAAATTTGATCCTACAGGGGGAATACATATTAAATTGAAATAAATCAATCACGGGCTAGAAGAACAAAAATCAACTAACAAACCACACATAAATTTGAGCTCATTCTGAGACAGATGTGTATTCATCGTACATAAAAAAACAAACAAAAAAGAAATGGTGGCACAAGGTTGAATTTATCAAATTTTATATTTACTTCCTAAGCCAAATGACAAATAATATATTCCTATGTTATAATGATTTCTTCCAGAACTTTGGCTGATAGACCTATTCAAGGTGACCTAAGCTTGTGAAAGATAGACATTTGTACCTTGGCAAGTAGGAGGATCTGGTGATAAGTTTCCATCTGCGTTACATGTTGATTGAGCATTTCCCATGATATTGTAGCCAGTCTCACAACTGTAATCACACATTGCATTGTACTCTACCGTTGTTCCTGCAGTACATCCACTCAGAATAAGGGGTGACGCAACCTCTTGAACGTTACAGGTCACCACTGCCAAAAATAAAAGTGATGAAGAAAGTTACACATAAGTAAATATACATACCCTTCGACCTATGTTTCACATGTGGTCGAGTCACTTTCTGTGAATTTCAAAGCTATGACGATAAAAGTATAATAGACCTATGGGAAATTTGATCCTACAGGGGGAATACATATTAAATTGAAATAAATCAATCACGGGCTAGAAGAACAAAAATCAACTAACAAACCACACATAAATTTGAGCTCATTCTGAGACAGATGTGTATTCATCGTACATAAAAAAACAAACAAAAAAGAAATGGTGGCACAAAGTTGAATTTATCAAATTTTAAATTTACTTCCTAAGCCAAATGACAAATAATATATTCCTATGTTATGATGATTTCTTCCAGAACTTTGGCTCATAGACCTATTCAAAGTGACCTAAGTTTGTGAAAGATGGACATTTGTACCTTGGCAAGTAGGAGGATCTGGTGATAAGTTTCCATCTGCGTTACATGTTGATTGAGCATTTCCCATGATATTGTAGCCAGTCTCACAACTGTAATCACACATTGCATTGTACTCTACCGTTGTTCCTGCAGTACATCCACTCAGAATAAGGGGTGACGCAACCTCTTGAACGTTACAGGTCACCACTGCCAAAATAAAAGTGATGAAGAAAGTTACACATAAGTAAATATACATACCCTTCGACCTATTTTTCACATGTGGTCGAGTCACTTTCTGTGAATTTCAAAGCTATGACAATAAAAGTATAATAGACCTATGGGAAATTTGATCCTACAGGGGGAATACATATTAAATTGAAATAAATCAATCACGGGCTAGAAGAACAAAAATCAACTAACAAACCACACATAAATTTGAGCTCATTCTGAGACAGATGTGTATTCATCGTACATAAAAAAAACAAACAAAAAAGAAATGGTGGCACAAGGTTGAATTTATCAAATTTTATATTTACTTCCTAAGCCAAATGACAAATAATATATTCCTAAGTTATAATGATTTCTTCCAGAACTTTGGCTCATAGACCTATTCAAGGTGACCTAAGCTTGTGAAAGATAGACATTTGTACCTTGGCAAGTAGGAGGATCTGGTGATAAGTTTCCATCTGCGTTACATGTTGATTGAGCATTTCCCATGATATTGTAGCCAGTCTCACAACTGTAATCACACATTGCATTGTACTCTACCGTTGTTCCTGCAGTACATCCACTCACAATAAGGGGTGACGCAACCTCTTGAACGTTACAGGTCACAACTGCCAAAAATAAAAGTGATAAATAAAGGTACACATAAGTAAGTATACATAACCTTCGACCTTATGTAAAACTGTATACTTGTTTTGCTCTTTCAAATGCAAACCAATGGCTAAACAAATCATAAAAATTATCTTTTATAGACCATCGGAAAATGCACATGCAAGGAGACATTATAGCCTAATCTAATGTCTTGTGAAAAATCATCTATGTTTCACATATGGTTGAGTCACATTCTGTGAATTTCAGTGCTATGTCAATAAAGGTATAATAGACCTATAGGAAATTGGATCCTACAGGGGGCATACATATTAAATTGAAATAAATCAATCACGGGCTAGAAGAACAAAAATCAACTAACAAACCACACATAAATTTGAGCTCATTCTGAGACAGATGTGTATTCATCGTACATAAAAAAACAAACAAAAAAGAAATGGTGGCACAAAGTTGAATTTATCAAATTTTAAATTTACTTCCTAAGCCAAATGACAAATAATATATTCCTAAGTTATAATGATTTCTTCCAGAACTTTGGCTCATAGACCTATTCAAGGTGACCTAAGCTTGTGAAAGATAGACATTTGTACCTTGGCAAGTAGGAGGATCTGGTGATAAGTTTCCATCTGCGTTACATGTTGATTGAGCATTTCCCATGATATTGTAGCCAGTCTCACAACTGTAATCACACATTGCATTGTACTCTACCGCTGTTCCTGCAGTACATCCACTCAGAATAAGGGGTGACGCAACCTCTTGAACGTTACAGGTCACCACTGCCAAAAATAAAAGTGATGAAGAAAGTTACACATAAGTAAATATACATACCCTTCGACCTATGTTTCACATGTGGTCGAGTCACTTTCTGTGAATTTCAAAGCTATGACGATAAAAGTATAATAGACCTATGGGAAATTTGATCCTACAGGGGGAATACATATTAAATTGAAATAAATCAATCACGGGCTAGAAGAACAAAAATCAACTAACAAACCACACATAAATTTGAGCTCATTCTGAGACAGATGTGTATTCATCCTACATAAAAAAACAAACAAAAAAGAAATGGTGGCACAAGGTTGAATTTATCAAATTTTATATTTACTTCCTAAGCCAAATGACAAATAATATATTCCTAAGTTATAATGATTTCTTCCAGAACTTTGGCTCATAGACCTATTCAAGGTGACCTAAGCTTGTGAAAGATAGACATTTGTACCTTGGCAAGTAGGAGGATCTGGTGATAAGTTTCCATCTGCGTTACATGTTGATTGAGCATTTCCCATGATATTGTAGCCAGTCTCACAACTGTAATCACACATTGCATTGTACTCTACCGTTGTTCCTGCAGTACATCCACTCACAATAAGGGGTGACGCAACCTCTTGAACGTTACAGGTCACAACTGCCAAAAATAAAAGTGATAAATAAAGGTACACATAAGTAAGTATACATAACCTTCGACCTTATGTAAAACTGTATACTTGTTTTGCTCTTTCAAATGCAAACCAATGGCTAAACAAATCATAAAAATTATCTTTTATAGACCATCGGAAAATGCACATGCAAGGAGACATTATAGCCTAATCTAATGTCTTGTGAAAAATCATCTATGTTTCACATATGGTTGAGTCACATTCTGTGAATTTCAGTGCTATGTCAATAAAGGTATAATAGACCTATAGGAAATTGGATCCTACAGGGGGCATACATATTAAATTGAAATAAATCAATCACGGGCTAGAAGAACAAAAATCAACTAACAAACCACACATAAATTTGAGCTCATTCTGAGACAGATGTGTATTCATCGTACATAAAAAAACAAACAAAAAAGAAATGGTGGCACAAAGTTGAATTTATCAAATTTTAAATTTACTTCCTAAGCCAAATGACAAATAATATATTCCTAAGTTATAATGATTTCTTCCAGAACTTTGGCTCATAGACCTATTCAAGGTGACCTAAGCTTGTGAAAGATAGACATTTGTACCTTGGCAAGTAGGAGGATCTGGTGATAAGTTTCCATCTGCGTTACATGTTGATTGAGCATTTCCCATGATATTGTAGCCAGTCTCACAACTGTAATCACACATTGCATTGTACTCTACCGCTGTTCCTGCAGTACATCCACTCAGAATAAGGGGTGACGCAACCTCTTGAACGTTACAGGTCACCACTGCCAAAAATAAAAGTGATGAAGAAAGTTACACATAAGTAAATATACATACCCTTCGACCTATGTTTCACATGTGGTCGAGTCACTTTCTGTGAATTTCAAAGCTATGACGATAAAAGTATAATAGACCTATGGGAAATTTGATCCTACAGGGGGAATACATATTAAATTGAAATAAATCAATCACGGGCTAGAAGAACAAAAATCAACTAACAAACCACACATAAATTTGAGCTCATTCTGAGACAGATGTGTATTCATCCTACATAAAAAAACAAACAAAAAAGAAATGGTGGCACAAGGTTGAATTTATCAAATTTTATATTTACTTCCTAAGCCAAATGACAAATAATATATTCCTAAGTTATAATGATTTCTTCCAGAACTTTGGCTCATAGACCTATTCAAGGTGACCTAAGCTTGTGAAAGATAGACATTTGTACCTTGGCAAGTAGGAGGATCTGGTGATAAGTTTCCATCTGCGTTACATGTTGATTGAGCATTTCCCATGATATTGTAGCCAGTCTCACAACTGTAATCACACATTGCATTGTACTCTACCGTTGTTCCTGCAGTACATCCACTCACAATAAGGGGTGACGCAACCTCTTGAACGTTACAGGTCACAACTGCCAAAAATAAAAGTGATAAATAAAGGTACACATAAGTAAGTATACATAACCTTCGACCTTATGTAAAACTGTATACTTGTTTTGCTCTTTCAAATGCAAACCAATGGCTAAACAAATCATAAAAATTATCTTTTATAGACCATCGGAAAATGCACATGCAAGGAGACATTATAGCCTAATCTAATGTCTTGTGAAAAATCATCTAGGTTTCACATATGGTTGAGTCACATTCTGTGAATTTCAGTGCTATGTCAATAAAGGTATAATAGACCTATGGGAAATTTGATCCTACAGGGGGCATACATATTAAATTGAAATAAATCAATCACGGGCTAGAAGAACAAAAATCAACTAACAAACCACACATAAATTTGAGCTCATTCTGAGACAGATGTGTATTCATCCTACATAAAAAACAAACAAACAAATGGTGGCACAAGGTTGAATTTATCAAATTTTAAATTTACTTCCTAAGCCAAATGACAAATAATATATTCCTATGTTATGATGATTTCTTCCAGAACTTTGGCTCATAGATCTATTCAAAGTGACCTAAGTTTGTAAAAGATGGACATTTGTACCTTGGCAAGTAGGAGGATCTGGTGATAAGTTTCCATCTGCGTTACATGTTGATTGAGCATTTCCCATGATATTGTAGCCAGTCTCACAACTGTAATCACACATTGCATTGTACTCTACCGTTGTTCCTGCAGTACATCCACTCAGAATAAGGGGTGACGCAACCTCTTGAACGTTACAGGTCACCACTGTCAAAAATAAAAGTGATGAAGAAAGTTACACATAAGTAAATATACATACCCTTCGACCTATGTTTCACATGTGGTCGAGTCACTTTCTGTGAATTTCAAAGCTATGACGATAAAAGTATAATAGACCTATGGGAAATTTGATCCTACAGGGGGAATACATATTAAATTGAAATAAATCAATCACGGGCTAGAAGAACAAAAATCAACTAACAAACCACACATAAATTTGAGCTCATTCTGAGACAGATGTGTATTTATCGTACATAAAAAAACAAACAAAAAAGAAATGGTGGCACAAGGTTGAATTTATCAAATTTTATATTTACTTCCTAAGCCAAATGACAAATAATATATTCCTAAGTTATAATGATTTCTTCCAGAACTTTGGCTCATAGACCTATTCAAGGTGACCTAAGCTTGTGAAAGATAGACATTTGTACCTTGGCAAGTAGGAGGATCTGGTGATAAGTTTCCATCTGCGTTACATGTTGATTGAGCATTTCCCATGATATTGTAGCCAGTCTCACAACTGTAATCACACATTGCATTGTACTCTACCGTTGTTCCTGCAGTACATCCACTCAGAATAAGGGGTGGCGCAACCTCTTGAACGTTACAGGTCACAACTGCCAAAAATAAAAGTGATAAATAAAGGTACACATAAGTAAGTATACATAACCTTCGACCTTATGTAAAACTGTATACTTGTTTTGCTCTTTCAAATGCAAACCAATGGCTAAACAAATCATAAAAATTATCTTTTATAGACCATCGGAAAATGCACATGCAAGGAGACATTATAGCCTAATCTAATGTCTTGTGAAAAATCATCTATGTTTCACATATGGTTGAGTCACATTCTGTGAATTTCAGTGCTATGTCAATAAAGGTATAATAGACCTATGGGAAATTTGATCCTACAGGGGGCATACATATTAAATTGAAATAAATCAATCACGGGCTAGAAGAACAAAAATCAACTAACAAACCACACATAAATTTGAGCTCATTCTGAGACAGATGTGTATTCATCGTACATAAAAAAACAAACAAAAAAGAAATGGTGGCACAAAGTTGAATTTATCAAATTTTAAATTTACTTCCTAAGCCAAATGACAAATAATATATTCCTATGTTATGATGATTTCTTCCAGAACTTTGGCTCATAGACCTATTCAAAGTGACCTAAGTTTGTGAAAGATGGACATTTGTACCTTGGCAAGTAGGAGGATCTGGTGATAAGTTTCCATCTGCGTTACATGTTGATTGAGCATTTCCCATGATATTGTAGCCAGTCTCACAACTGTAATCACACTTTGCATTGTACTCTACCGTTGTTCCTGCAGTACATCCACTCAGAATAAGGGGTGACGCAACCTCTTGAACGTTACAGGTCACCACTGCCAAAAATAAAAGTGATGAAGAAAGTTACACATAAGTAAATATGCATACCCTTCGACCTATGTTTCACATGTGGTCGAGTCACTTTCTGTGAATTTCAAAGCTATGACGATAAAAGTATAATAGACCTATGGGAAATTTGATCCTACAGGGGGAATACATATTAAATTGAAATAAATCAATCACGGGCTAGAAGAACAAAAATCAACTAACAAACCACACATAAATTTGAGCTCATTCTGAGACAGATGTGTATTCATCCTACATAAAAAAACAAACAAAAAAGAAATGGTGGCACAAGGTTGAATTTATCAAATTTTATATTTACTTCCTAAGCCAAATGACAAATAATATATTCCTAAGTTATAATGATTTCTTCCAGAACTTTGGCTCATAGACCTATTCAAGGTGACCTAAGCTTGTGAAAGATAGACATTTGTACCTTGGCAAGTAGGAGGATCTGGTGATAAGTTTCCATCTGCGTTACATGTTGATTGAGCATTTCCCATGATATTGTAGCCAGTCTCACAACTGTAATCACACATTGCATTGTACTCTACCGTTGTTCCTGCAGTACATCCACTCAGAATAAGGGGTGACGCAACCTCTTGAACGTTACAGGTCACAAATGCAATGTGTGATTACAGTTGTGAGACTGGCTACAATATCATGGGAAATGCTCAATCAACATGTAACGCAGATGGAAACTTATCACCAGATCCTCCTACTTGCCAAGGTACAAATGTCCATCTTTCACAAACTTAGGTCACTTTGAATAGGTCTATGAGCCAAAGTTCTGGAAGAAATCATCATAACATAGGAATATATTATTTGTCATTTGGCTTAGGAAGTAAATATAAAATTTGATAAATTCAACCTTGTGCCACCATTTGTTTGTTTGTTTTTTATGTAGGATGAATACACATCTGTCTCAGAATGAGCTCAAATTTATGTGTGGTTTGTTAGTTGATTTTTGTTCTTCTAGCCCGTGATTGATTTATTTCAATTTAATATGTATGCCCCCTGTAGGATCAAATTTCCCATAGGTCTATTATACCTTTATTGACATAGCACTGAAATTCACAGAATGTGACTCAACCATATGTGAAACATAGATGATTTTTCACAAGACATTAGATTAGGCTATAATGTCTCCTTGCATGTGCATTTTCCGATGGTCTATAAAAGATAATTTTTATGATTTGTTTAGCCATTGGTTTGCATTTGAAAGAGCAAAACAAGTATACAGTTTTACATAAGGTCGAAGGTTATGTATACTTACTTATGTGTACCTTTATTTATCCCTTTTATTTTTGGCAGAAAACTTATATAGACCTATATGTGCAACATTAGACTGAAGAAATAGTAAGCAATAATAGTTACAGATTCTAAGAAATAACGTGAAAATGAAACTTGGCTTGGGTCGGGGTGATGGCTGGGAAGGAGTAGTATAATGATCCTTGTGAACATGTATTAACAAAGAAATATACAGTACTCTCATTGCTAGATTAGGGGAAGTTCATAGCCAACCCTTTCCCACTCTCCCGCCCCCATTGTGCGAACACTTTAACCCTAACCAGGCCGGGCATTTTTTTTTGGCTGTTCTAGGGTCGGGGGGGGGGGGGGGTTGATTCAACCCCCCCCCCCCCCGAGATCTTGGTCGTCCCCCGCGCTATTGCGACAAAAATCGGCGTGCGTGTCATTTGTCACGTAATCTACAAATTCCTATAGTTGAATACTCTGAAAAAAAAAAATCGATTTTGATTAATTATGAATTAATTGTGCAAATTTATGCATAAAAATCATATGTTGTTTGTTCTAAATCAGAAAAGAAAACTCCTAGAATCATAAATTTTGGTGTAAATATTCCTTGTATCAATCCTAACAATGTACTTGAAAAAAAGTTGGTATCAAAATAAATGTTGTATGTATTTTATTGTTTTATGAATTTGTTTTGTATTTCTTTTTTTTTTTACCTTTTTTTCATTATGGGGGGGGGGGGCGAGGCTAAATTTATCACAGAACCCTTTTCAAACATAATTATGCCAAAATTAATTGATTTCAGCCAATAAAAGTGGAAAATAGTTATATCTTTATGAATAAGATGAGAAAACTCAAT